>CAUYSK010074409.1:0-72026 GCA_963575035.1 Avahi laniger | reverse complement strand
GGGCATGGTGGCGCATGCCTGTAGTCCCAGCTACTCGGGAGGCTGAGGCAGTAGGATCGCTTGAGCCCAGGAGTCTGAGGTTGCTGTGAGCTAGGCTGATGCCACGGCACTCACTCTAGCCAGGGCAACAAAGTGAGACTCTGTATAAAAAAAAAAAAAAAAAAAGAAAAAAAGACTCTGTGCAAAGGCACTGTTCAGATCAAATGGGTATGACTGGTACTCAGGTCACTGAAATTTGGATTCTGGAGAAAGGAAGGAAACCAAGACTGGAATCAAAACTGTAGTATAGTTGGAGTCAAATCAGTCATCAAGATGTCCAAGTTCCTTCCCATGGTATACTTAGGGAGGTTTGCAGAGCATCGCATTTCTAGACTCCAGTCTTCTGAGTCATTCCCCAGCTCCTTGTCACCTTTCCATTCTCCAGGCAGACACAGGATCTTCATGGCTTCCTTTCCGCACCCATCAATTATCCAGATCTTCAGACAGATGTGGAACACTAGAGAAGGTCAGGAAGTCAATGTTTCATGTTTCTAGTGTCTCTGGACCCAAAGAAGGTGGCTGAGCTGACTCCATTCTGAACATAACCCAAATTAGACATCTCGATTAAAAACATTGGTCCTTGGAGGCTTGAAGACACAACATTTACCTAATACATTGGTGAGGAAAGTGAACAGGTTTCCCAAGCCTTTCCCCAAAGATCTAACAATTTGGGTTTCCTTTTGCCCTTATTCTCTGCCCTCTTTTTCACCTCTAAGATCCTACCTGCAAAATTTCATCCCACACTCCCACACTGAGCCAACAGAAAAATAAATAAACTTTCAAAATGGAGTAAACAGGATTTTTAAGACAGAGACCAAAAAAAAAAAAAAATCCAATTACCTTTTAAGTTCCCTAAGGGCAGGTATTATATTATAATTTTCTTTTTTTTATAAAAAAGTTTTATTGAGATATAAGTTACATACCATATGATTCACCTCTTTAAAGTGTATAATTCAATGGTTTCTAGTATATTCACAGAGTTCTGCAGCCATCAGAATAATCAATATTAGAATATTTTCATCACTCCAAAGAGAAAACCCATATCTATTAGCAGTTACTCCCCATTTCCCCCCAACACCTCTAGCCTTGGGCAACCACTGAACTACTGTCACTGTAGATTTGCCTACTCCAAACACTTCATATACATGAAATTATACAATACGTGTCTTTTATGACTGGCTACTTTCAGTTAGCAAAATGTTTTCAAGGTTCATCCATGTTGTAGCATGGGTCAATATTTTACTCCTTTTTTATTGTCAAATAATATTTCATTACATGAATATTCTACATTTTATTTGCCCATAATCAGCTGACGGACATTTCAGTTGTTTCCACTTTTCAGCTACTATGAATAATGCTGCTATGAACATTCATAAACAAGTTTTATGTAGATACATGTTTTCATTTCTCTTGAGTATATACCTAAGTGGAACTGCTGGGTCATATGGTATCTCTAGGTTTAACATGTTGAGAAACTGACAAACGGTTTTCCAAAGTGGTTGCATCATTTTATATTCCCACCAGCAACGTATGAGGGTTCCAATTTTTTCACATCCTCACCAACACTTAATATTATCTTGTTTTTATTGTTATCATAGCCATCCTAGTGAGTGTAAAGTGGTATCCCATTGTAGTTTTGATTTGCATGTCCTTGATAATTTGAGGATCCTTCCAAGTGCTTATTGTCCATTTGTGTATCTTCTTGGAAGAAATGCCTATTCAGATCCCTTGTCCATTTTTAATTGAGCTATTTGTCTATTTATTATTGAATTGCAATAGTTCTTTATATATTCTAGATACAAGTCTCTTATCAGATATATGACTTGCAAATATTTTCTCTCATTCCGTGAGTTGTCTTTTCATTTTCTCAATGGTGTCCTTTGAAGCAAATAGTTTTAATTTTGATGAAGTCCAATTCATCTATTTTCTTTTTTAATTGTTCCTTTAAGAAACCATTGCCTAAACTAAGGTCATGAAGATTTACACCTATGTTTTCTTCTAAGAGTTTTATAGTTTTAGCTCTTACATTTAGGTCTTTGAATTAATTTTTATATGTAGTATAAGGTAGAAGTCCAACTTAATTCTTTTGAACGTGGCTATTCAGTTGTTCCAGCACTACTTGAAAAGACTATTCTTTCCTCATTGAATTGTCTCAGAATTCATGTTGAAAATCAGTGGACCAAAAATGTGAGAGTTTATTCTTGGATTCAATTCTATTCCATGGATATATGTCTATCTTTGGGCCAGTACCATTCTGTCTTGATTACTGAAGCTTTGTAGTCATTTTTAAAATCAGAAGATGTGAGTTCTTCAACCATGTTCTTTTTTTTCAAGATTGTTTTGGCTTTGGGGTCTCTTGGGTTTCTAAATGTATTGTGGGATCTGCTTGTCAATTTCTGCAAAGAAGTCAGATGGGATTTGATAGGCATTGTGTTGAATCTGTAGATCAATTTGGGAAGTATTGCCATGAACATGGGATATTCTTACATTTATTTAGGTCTTCTCTAATTTCCATCAACAGTATTTTGTAGTTTTCAGAGTATAAGTTTTAGACTTCCTATGTTAAATTTATTCCTAAGTATTTTATTACTTTTGATGCTATTGTAAGTGAAATTTTTTTCTTAAATTCATTTTCATATTGTTTATTGCAGGGATTATAGTTTTCTTTTAAACACTATGGTGATGAGCATAAATATTTACAAAGCGCCTAATACACAAAAAGTGTTTTGCTAGGTTGAATGGGAAATAAAGAGTATAAGACTCGGTTCCTAAATTCAAAGAACTTACAATCTAATTGATAAGAAACAATCCTTTACGTATTTTCCCTTTATAATTTTTTGAAGTGATTTCAAATTCTTCATCTTACTTGACTCTGATGACACCATTCATTCATTTACTCAAAAGTATTTATTGAGTAACTAGTATGTGGAAGCACTGTACTGGATGCTGGGAATTAAATGGAGAGAAAAACAAATACCCCTGTCTTCATGAATATTACCATCTAGTTAGGAAAACAGATATTAATCCAACATAAATTATGAATGCTATAAAAGAAAAGTACATTAAATAGTAAGTAGGGCAGCAATTACTATACCCATTTTACAGGAGAGAAGACTGAGGTAAATGACAATTTTAGTGTTTTGGAGACAGAGAGCAAAGGATACTATGAGAAGGATCAGGCCCTCTGGCTTTAACACTGAATTGTTTGATTAGACCTAGAACATTTAGGTTTTATTTCCCTTCCTTCAAGGAAAGGGAAGAGGAAAAATGATCAAGAGGGATGCAAGTTCTCTGGTTCCAAACAAGTCAGCACATTTTGGCCACCAATCTCATTCTCTGTTTAGCCTAAGCAGAAAAGCAAACAGTAGTTGTACGGAGGAAAACACGATGCAGTTCCCATGCCCTGCCTGCTGCCCACTGCTCTAAGAGCAGGGTGGTTTCAAACTGTTTTTTTAGCACTGGCAAAACTAAGCCAAAAATGGGCTCTTTAACATCATCTTGCTTTTTCCCAGTTTCCAGCATCCTTAGCACTAGTCAACCTGCCCTAACTTTTGCAGAAAACAGTCCAGAGTTATAAACACTCTCCCAAACAACTTAAAAATACTTTTTAAAAGTGTCACAGAAAACTGGGAAAAGACAAGATTATAGAGAGCTGACAACGATTTTATGAAGGGATTATATAATAGAAAGAAAACTTTGGTTTTAGGTTTTACATATACACACGCTGGAAAGAGGGACAGTATATTTTTTTTAAACAGGGAAGTAGAGGCCAGGTATTGGTCCAGGATCTTCCCCTACTTTCATCTTGACAAGCAGAGACATGGCCAAGTCTGGGCCAGAACCCAGACCTCCAATTACAGTGCTTTCTCCACTGCATTTCAAGAAATTTAATAAATCCTTGATCGACGCATTCAACAAACATGGCACTATGGTTACAAGATATAAAGGTGAATAAAATAAAGTTCCAGCTCTCATCATCTGCTTCTCCTTGAGAATTGACCCTAACCCTCCACCTCCACTCCCCACCCCAAAGAGTGGGTTAGATTCTGCCCCTTTCTGCTTTCCTAATACCTTGTGTGTTATTTCTATCACTACGCTTAACACATTACATCATATTTACCTGTTGATATGTTGTACTAATACTGTACTGTACTAATACTGTAGTACCTTGTAGACAAGGATCTTGTTCTCTGCCACCCCAGAACCTAATACAGAGTCTGGCACATTGTAGGGGCTCAATAAACGTTTACTGAATGAGCAAGTGAGTAGCTACTCCAATCCTCCTTGCCCCACTTCATTCAGCTGGCACAAACCTACATAATAGGTGACCATACATCTCCCAGATGAAAACTGGAAAGCTGATACGTCCACGCTATGATTAATGGCACCACCAGTGGTGTGGGTGAAATGGAGCAACATCTACGAAACTTACGGAGCAATTCTACTCCCTCTTCCTACACACTCATGCCAAAGTGGAGATTTGGATTCAAGGAAAACAACAAAGTTGATTTCAGGATGTGTGTATTTATTAAAATGGGATGTCTAGGATCGAACAACCCAGAAAATCCTCTTTTATTTTATTTCATCCATGAGTTGTCAATCTTGGGTTTGGACAGGGTTGTCTTTTTCCAAAGCCAAGCTGTTTTTGTTTCCTCATATGCCTCATTTTGTTTTTGCCAAGAAGTTAAGAGAAACAGTTAGGAGAATGAGATGCATATTTAAAGCTAAGTTGTTGTAGAGCCAGCCCAGAGAGAAAGGAATCTTATTAAAACTCATCTATATTCTTTTTTATAAAAATCATCACAAATGGACCTATAAAGCAGAGTCTTGGGAGCTCTGTAGTTGACTGAGCCCAGAGTATCCACAGAGGACAGGAAAATGGCAGTGGATGGCTTCCTTCCCACCCTGCATTGTCCGCCGTGTAACCCTGAGCCCCAGCTCTTGGAGGCAGTTTGGGGAGACACAGTCCCAGCATCTGTTTCAGTTTCAGATACAGAATCAAACTGTATTTCCAGATAAGCAGAAATGTCACAGAAATTAATTAAGAATTGTATAGTGGTTTGTAAATAATTTCTTAGTCAAGACTTTTTGGGACAAAAGCATAGCTCTACATATGTTAGCATGTGTCTGCATATACGGATAACCTGTGCTACTCTGTCCTTGTCCCTGGAGATTGCTTAGGTCCACTTCCTCCCCTGCATGGATCATCAAGCTGCTGTCAGTCAAGCCCAGAATGAAATTAGGGTCAGTTTGACAAAAGAGCGAGAGTGTGTATATATGTGTGTGTGTGTACGTGCACCTGTGTGTGTGTGTGCATGTGTGCCTGGGTGTGAGAAGAAGGTAAAGAGAGAGAGATTGAGACTCTGGCTTCATTATAAAGCCAAATTAAAATTGTTTTTCTTAGCTATTTCTTGGATAGTTTTCCACCCTTCCTCCCTCCAAAAGTGCAGATAAGTGAAAATGGACCCAAAGGTCTTCCCAGCTATTCACTACACACATGCATCTTAAAGGCAAAAGAAGTGCACTCAAGTGGCTCAAATTATTTTAGGGGCCATATCTATATAGCACCAAATAAGTGAAGATTTTAGAACTAGACTGATATCATTAGCAAATTCCCCTGATCTAAGCCCCAAAGTAGATTATTTGTGTCTGCATTGCCCACTTGGCTATCTACACAGACTCAGTACCTCCCTCTGAAAAGGCTAATATAGATAACAACAAACATCTGTATACAAAACAGAAAATATATACATACTTTATACATCTAAATATAATATTTGGAAGCATCAGAATATTGGTGAAATTTTCAGTCAAAATATAGAAATAGCTATAATTTTCCAAAAATATGTCCAAAATAGCTGCATAATTACCCACATGTCTCACAAGGAGAGTGTAGTTACATAAATAAATTTATATATCACTCTGTTTAAATCTACACGTATGCATACATGTTATGTAAGCTGCTAATATACTATATATAAACCTATATATGTTTATATGCTGAGATGTATGGGGATTCATAGGCACATTTATGTTAGTTATTTTATTAATTCATTTATTAGATTTCTATTAGACATGTCTATTTTAGTTTATTATCTGGTAAGAATCTGGCCTCACAAAGCCCTACCCATCCTCTTCCCATATTTCCAGCTGCCAGAAGGGCTTGTGCCCTGAAGCCTGGGGGTTTTTACTATTTTCTTTAAACTGGGGGAAAGGTCAGCTGTGGCTTAAATGAACTCATAAATACCTCTCCATCTCCTGGAATACCCTAGCATGCCAGCCGCCCCATACAGGGTCTGTCACCTGTCCAGGGTCCACCATCCTCCCTAAATAATCTTCTTTATGTAAACAGGGACAATCCTACAATAGAACTGCCTTCTCTCTTGGGACGGGGAAAGAGGTGGTGGTGGGGACAACTATGGATTCCTGTTACCACCTAGGTTTCAATATAACTCAGAGTTTGGATAAAAGTGACAGGTAACCACTCTGCCCCTGTGCTTCTACGACTTCAGATAACTATACCGATGAGCTGAGTAATGAGGGCAGTCAAATTGGGCGGCATGACCCTGTCTGGGTGTCTTTACTAATCATCAAATCCCCATACCATCTGTGCGATCCATGCACAGCTGCCACCGCTCCAGGAGTTCTTGGCCTGGCTGCACATTAGAATCACCTAAGGAGCATTTTATAAATACTAATACCTGGGCCCCGTACCATGCCAGCTGAATCCACACATCTGGGAGTGGGACCCAGGCATCTCCAGGGTCTAAAACTTCCCCAGGTGATTCAGAACCATGGTGAAGGTTGAGAGCTACTGATTTGCACTGACCTCATTAAATATAAGCGAGAGAAGTATTCCGGGAATTGGGCACTGCTAGACAATCAAGGTGATTCTAGCCGAAAAACAAAGCAACAAACAAAAAACAAATAAGTATTCTTTCACAGAAGCATTTCTCATCATGTTAATATCCGCTCACACAGAAATGACCAAAGACACTGGGCTGGGAACGATTGCCACATTTGAGGACCCAACCCAGAGTAGTTACAAGGAAAACTGGGACACACACATACACACACACACACACACACAAACATGCACATGCACACATAGAGATCATGTGACTGCTAGCAATTTAAAACAAAAAAATTTTAATTGAATTTCGGGGCCTGGGGAAGATCTGAACCTATAATTATTTCTTAGCAAACTTGCTGAAGACAGGCTTTCCCTTCTCTGGGACGAGATGAGACGGGTAGCATAATGAACCCTCTTTAATTAAAAAATCAAATGTTTTAGGATAATCATATTCTTCCAAGTTACATTATTTTTTTAAAGGAAAGGAGAGATGGTGAGAAAATATCAATTTTCAAGTGCCCAGTGTCAGGCTTCCTCAAATGGACTCATTTCTCATTCAACCCTTTAGATTCAAAATTAGATCCCGAAGGAGAAACTTGAGTGCCTGCATTATTCCTAATACTAAGCTAATCCTTTTTTTTAATTTACTCTATCTCTACTCCCACATCTCTTAAAAGTAGCAGCTGATTTTATATCAATTTGTTTCAGCCAAGCAAAGCAGTGAGGTGGGAGGAAGTTGAGTGACCAAAGCAGACTCTGAGCCCAACAGTTCTCTGACCTGATTTTATGGGATTCTCTAATAAAGAAGTGGGATGCTCATGGTTCCCATTGGAGAGCTCTTCCCTGGTTTCTTAGGAGATTTTTGGGATGTGGGTAGACAGACGGGGTGGAGAAATATTCACCTGGATCTGAGGATAATGGAGGGGCTTGGGTGGAAGGCAGAGGGAGGCCCAAGCTCTGATTAATGGAAAATGTCTCTCTTCGAGGAGGGGAACAAGACAAAGGAGTCCATGGGACTGGGGGAGAAGTTTGGCCTAAGTTCTGTCCCTCAGTGGAATCTGTGTGGATTGGTGGCCTTGGGGAACAGTCAATGATCAACCACCAAGCTAAGTATGAGACATCCGATTCAGGAAGTTTCTTTTTAATTTTGTTGTTTTCATTTTCTTTGAATCCTATTTCCTCTTCTACTGTTTCCAGGCCTAATCCCCCTAATGCTAAAATTTCTGAATCCTAATAGAGTTACTTTTATTCAAAGGAAGAAGGAACATACAGAAACATTTAAATGGAAATCTGTTTTTTCCCCAAGCTTTTCCTACCCCACTTCCCAGGAAAGAAAGAGTAAAGATGCAAAGCAGACTACAGACTATTACTGTAGTCGGCTTCACACCAAAAACTGTCTCCGATGGCCTCTACGTGTTAGGGACGTCTATACTCCCTCATGCAGGTGTAGTGGCTACTTATAGGTACCTTCTTTAGCCTCTTAAGATACATCACAACACTTTCCCTGGACAGTGTAAATCTATGTTCTCACAGTTCTGTGAGACTGCAGTGTCCAGCCACATGAGAAGCATCTATGCTACATCTAGACAAATGCACGTGCACACACACACACACACACACACCCTCCCTATCAGACACCTGTGGGACATTCACCGGTTTCAAGTGCATTTATGCCAGCTACCTGGGATTTCTCTAAATTCCCATGCAGGAATTTAGAAAAGGCAAAAGGAAGGTAGATAAGCAATTTCTCCCACCAAGGGTATAGATGTGGACAAGTAAAGGTAGTGCGAGTGAGAGACCTATTTTTTCGAGATTTTACAAGATAAAATAGGGCAAGGACATACACGCACGCATGAGCATGCACGCGCGCGCGCGCGCGCACACACACACACACACACACACACACACAGACTCCACCTGCTGTGACTGAATGCGAACCAAAGAGGTCTGCAGTTCTATCAGTGGGGAGGGGCCTCACGGTCAACAGCCCAGAGAGGTTTGCCCTACCCAGGTCTACACCTGCCCAGGGAGAATTTTGATAATTTTAATAAAACCAAATTAAATCCTAAAGTAAGACCAGTTGGTGATTCAGTAGGGATAACCCCAGACCATTATGGGGTAGCTATAAAATAAAAATTATAGAAGGATAAGAATAGGAGTACAGCAAATAAAATCATTTTAATGGAGGAGAGAGGGAACATGGCAGAGAAGAGGGAGAACTGCCAAGTGTGAAGAGGGGGTTGTTTATAGGAGTCTCCAGAGGAGGAGAAGATTCTTGTTCACCTTTTCTTTTGGTGGCTTTTGAGGTGGGGTCTGCAGATGACAGAAAAGAAGATTGGCACAGATCTTTGGATTTGTGCAGAGAAGCGGGGGATGCTTCAGTAAAAATGCCTCTCTACCTAAGCAGAGAGGCGAGGAGGCCTGTGGTGTTGGAGAAGGTGGCGCTGGAGGAGATCCCTGCTGTCAAGGAACTTACCTGTTAATTAGGGGAGTAGGTTTGGATGTAAGACACTCTGCTGGGCACTTTATATGCATGTTTTACTTACTTCTTGTGATATCCTGTGAAATGAATAGTATATTAGTCAATTTAGATTAGGAAACTGAAGCTCAAAGAGTTAAGCAACTTTCCCAAGGTAAAAAAGCTAGAATGTTAAAGATCTAGGATTTGAACTCAGGTCTGGCTCATTCAAAGCCCATGCATGTTGTTTCTAACACCACAAAGACCAAACATAATGTTTATGTTCCCTAAAGACATACAGACCTAGAAGGATGATCAGTTTGTGTCAGTTTGTCCAACCTGGTCCTCATGGGAAATCCCTGCCCTGCTCCCTGGAGCCCGGTCCCTCACCTAAGAGCCGCCATGGGCAGGGCTCTTTGGCTGAGGTTGGCTTCTTTCTCCTCCACCACCCCTTCACGCACGAGAAAACATCAAAGGTTGCACAGGGTCATAAAGAGAGGGAGGGTTTCAGAAGGAAGGAGCCACCCTGGGCTTATAAACGGGGCAGGGGTGGGGACCCAACCATTTGTCAGGTGAGGACCCACCCATTTGTCAGGTGACACTGCATCTCACTTTCCCCCAAAACTGAAGTCTCAGCTCTTGCTTCAGGACAGGGTGCTCAAGCAAAGTGCTGGTGGCAGTGGTGAGAGGGGGCATAACAGAGTGGCTGGAGCACCAAGGCATTCTTACATAGAAACGGTGCCCCCTCTCCACCTGCACCCTGTGAGGCCGAGATGGTCCGGTGGGTTCATGTGAGGCCTTGGTTATAATTTCAGTTCTGCTGCTCTGTGGCTTTGAGGAGCTTCTTCCTCTCCTCTCCGTCTCTTTACCTTGTTCTGGAATAAATCATCACTGGCCCCCTCCTTACCTTGAGCAGCTCACTAGAGACCACTCAGGGGAGGCACACCACACAGAACACTGAATTCCCCGTGCACGGCCAGGCTACACCTCCCGAAGAACAACTGGAGAACCCAAGAGCATCCGTCTTTGTGGTCTCCCAATACCATCTCCCGCCACCGTCAGAGCAAACTGAAGCCTCCAAAGTCCCCTTGGGTAGTGGTCAGAACCTGCAGCAGTCACGCAAATGCAGTAAAAATTTTTGTCTTAGATCTGAGTGATGTGACCTCCGTTAGTGTGGGGGCTCCCTAAGGACAGAAATCAACACTTATCTATCCCTCGAGTATCCCTCCACCGAATGGAGAACTCTGGGCACACAGCAGGGGCTCTTGAAATGGAGTTAGCAAAGTCCACAGGGAACAAGAAGTCCATATTCTCCCAGGCAGAGTGCATAGTCATAGTTAAAATGCCCACTTCCTCCTGGTTATGTTGACCTAGAACGCGTTGTTCTCCATCCTCATCATCACCAGCAAGCATGTATTGAACACTAGGAAACAGGGTGATGTGCTTGGTGTTGCTATGACAGAGATCAGCTCCTGCCATCAGGAGACCTGATGTTACATTTAAAAATATGCAGACAGTATTACAGAGAGCCTGGGCTCTGGGACCCAAGTGTCTAAGTTCCCATCTTAGCTTTGCGTATTTCTATTCATAAGACACTGGACGAGTTATTAACTACTCTATGCCTCTGTTTCCCCATCTTGAAATAGAGAAAACAGAAGCCTCTACCTCACAGGGTTGATGCAGTGACGAAATTAGATATTGAGTACAAAGAACTTGGTGTCTGACACATAAATGAGCATGCAGCAGGTAGCTGTGGAAACCAGCGCAAGTTTCCAAGCGGAAAAGTGGCATGATTAGGAAGACAAATCTTGCAACAGTGTTTAGGACCAGTAGAAGGGAGGGAACTGAAGGAGAGGGGTCTGTTAAGAAGTTTTTACTACAGACGAAGCAAAAACACAAGAACAGCCTGCATCAGAGAAGAAGGAAATAACAGTTCTTCGTACTCTTGGAGAGTTGACCTCCCAGAGAGAACTAGAACAGCTAGTATTATTCAAAAGCTGGATGTGAGAAGAAAAGGCCAAGGCAGTTGGTGTTATTTAGCCTGAAGAAGTCTAAAAAGTATGAACTGCTGTTTATTAACTCATGAGTGGATATTACTCTGGAAGCTTTTAGACAGCTTTCCAAATCTCTCTCTCTCTCTCTCTCAATATATATATATATATGTGTGTGTGTGTGTGTGTGTGTGTGTGTTACATGTATGTATAATACATATAGATAGATTATATATTATCATATATAATATATATAACATATAATATATGATAATATATGATATCTGATTATTAATAAAAACACTTTGGAACTGTACTGATAACATGATATTTAAATATTAGTTATTATTAGTACTCCAGTGTTTTGTATTATGTGGAGAGATGGAAAAGAAGGCAGCTGGCAGGGATTCTAACCCCAACCCGCTTTTGACTGACATACTTTGACTTACACATGTTGATCTTTTTCTAAATCAAACTGAAACACGAGTCTTAGCCAAGTAGACAGAATTCAGAAGACTTAGGAGAAGTATGTCGTGTGTCGTAGCAAGGATGGAGCATTGGAGGTCTCTCATAACATGCTGTATGTTAGGTCCGGCCACTGTCCATTCCTAGTTGGTTTTAGAGAGGCTTTAGCCTCCCAAACCTGGCAGGGGAGGCCGGGGCAGGAGCTAAATCTATGATGAGAGGAGAGTATAATATCCGCTCTAGGCTGTGCAAACAAGGCCTAGAGGGAAGACATCAAGGAACCAGGCACCCTCCTTCCCCCAAGTCCTATTTACAGTAGTTATAGAAAGATTAGCAGATGTGAGCTGTGGATAGGAAGGGAAGGAGTAGAGCTTCCCCGAGCCCTAAGGACAGCAACTATGTTGAACTACGTGTGTTTAGAGTCAGGCTGATGGCTGTCTGGCTTCCCCAAGGAATAAACAATAATAATCCTAATCCTCCCTCAACATCAGAAAACAGTCATTAGTGTCCTGCTTCTTCCATCCCTTCCCCAAGAGTAAGGGTCAGTGCTGGTCCTACTTGGTAGATAGACAACTGATGCATCATGACTGATGTTAGCCGGGGTAGGCACCGGGTTCAGGGAAAAGGTCCAGGTGTTTCCAGCTGCTATTTCATCCACAAGCACAGGTCTACTCCCATAAAGATCTCTATCCAGCCACAGTGGATGCCTATCTGGATCCTGGCAGTGACTACAGTGGGAAGGAGGTGGGGTAGCGCGTGGGCCCTGTCATGAGATGGCATGGGGGAATGGGGCGACCCAGCGTCCCTGAGGGGATGATGCTTAGGGGGCTGGACTAGGTCACCTCTCATGTTTGGAAGATACAAGACTCTGCATTCCCAGTGATTTAGTCTCTCCGTAATTCCCTTGCAACTAATGACAACGAATTTCTAAGGGCCAAGTACTTCCTCTTGCCTTGCTTGAGTCTTGTGAAATCTAAAAGAACAGAGGAAAGAAGGACCCTCAGGACAGAAGAACTTCTCCTTTTTCCCCCAAATCAGGGAGAGGGGCAGAGGGGGAGCACCTTACTTTAAGCAAGTGTTTACCAGCTGCCAGCCCAGACACACCCCCAAGAAAATGCCATGGAGAATGATGTTGTGACTCATGGCTTGGCAAGTACCAGGATCATGCCCCGGGCTCCCAGATACCACACTGGCTCCTCCAGGTCGCTCTGGCTGGATTGCCTCTGCCTCCTTTTCCCCAGAGGCATTCCTCATCTGCCCTCTCCTCCCCACCCCTCCTACCCTCAAATCGTTCTAGGTGGTGGGGGGAGGAGAAGCGGAGAGGTAAGCAATTTTAGAATTGGGGTTTGAGTTAGGCTTAATTTCAGAATCAGGATTAAGGACTGAGTTAGGGATAGAGTCACTTTGGGGTTTGATTTAGTCAGTGGACTTTTAGCTGGTAGAGACAACAGAGCTCTACTAACTAACAGGTTTTAAAGTCCTAGGGTTAGATGTTTTGGTGACAGGTCCACTTTCATTTGGGTCAGATTAGAAGAGTTTAGAAAATAGGAAATGTCAACACATAAACAAAGATGTCATCAAGAATCACCTCCTAGGAATCTAAGCAGAGGTTTTTCAGAATCAACTACATGTCTAAGGGTTGTAGATACCATAGAACCATTACATTCATTCCCCAGGCATGGTGCAGGATTGTGTGACTTTACCTTGACCTCAGTTGTAAAACTTGCTAGTACACCCAAGAGTCTTTCTTGGATTTCTTCCTCTAGTCCCCTCCTTGTCTCATCAAATGAATTGTTCCTTTATCCCATCAGCATTGGGAAATGACTGGAGGAGTAGCTGAAGAACCAAGGCCCTGACATTTGGGTACCTCGGGCGCCGTCTTGGCGGAGAGGCGCTAAGCAAAGCATGCTGGGGCTTCCCAGACTGAGACATCTGTCAGCACGGCTCAAGAGGCTCCCCCTCAGGCAAAGGACAAGACATATAGCAAGTTCTGAGCTCAATTTCTGAGGATACGAAGAAAATAAAACTCAGAACAACTGCAGGGGCAGTAAGGAGGTATGGAGCTGGAGGCTTCCCAGGAAGTCACGGGGGTCGTCCGGGAGAAGTTGGAAGATAAACCAAGTGATACTATTGGGTTGAATTCCTAGAAACCCATACTTAGAGACCACACACACACACACATACACACATACACCGGCACCTCCTTACATGAGGAACCCAACCCAGTAAAATGAACTGGCTGGCAGCCCAGCCCCTACTATGCAACCCAATCTCTTCCATTTGAAATTGGGCCTCAGTTTTTCTTCCTGCTCTCCTCACTCCCCTTCTCCCACATCTGGCTCCTTAAGTGCTTGGAGATCCTCCTGCAGAGGGGCTAGCAGGGTGCGAAGCTGGCATACGCCCCACGTCAGCACTGCCCTCCCCACGAGCAGCAGCAAGATGGTGATTAGCTGCTCTCCCCAAGGCTCAGAGGTGAGGGATTTTTTTCTTTCAAACATGTCACATCTGGCACATCTGCTTTCTTAGCAATGATGCATCCCAAGGGGTATAATCAACAGTTGGGGCGGAGCTGAGATGCAGGTCTGTACTGACAGAAGCCTGAGCCAGAGACGCCAAGAGCAAAACTTAAGAAGACCAACTCCCCCCACTCCCCCTTGCCCCCAGGGGCTGAAGATGAGCCCTGTCCCTGGGCGTCTTTCTGCCTCAGAGCCAGGTGCCCCCTCATAGCCCAAATGTATTTTAAGGCACAGAAGACAATGCAATGATGCATTTTGATTTGGGAAATTATATAATCTGTTCTCTTGTCCAACTTTAAACTCTCCTGCTAGAATTAGAAGGGGACTAGAAAAGAACTAATCGCTCTTTCCTTTGTCACAAGCTCAGACGCATTAATCAGAAAGGCCTGGTGGTGTCTTCTCCAGTCTTTGCACCCCGACTCCTTTTAGCTGCCCTCATCTCTTCCTTGCCCCTTTTAAGTCCAATCCCTCACAACAGGTCGGAACCCCCACTTTGATCCTGGTGTTCAGAGGCACTCCCTAAACGGCCCTCAACAGCAGTTTGACGAGACGCAACACCACCAATGAGCACCGTGACATTCCTCTTCCCCTGTTCCATTTTCCTGTGACTCCTTCATTCAGACACTTTGCTTCACTAGGCAAAATGGCTTCCTTCCACGCACACGTCAGTCCTGCTACTGCAGAGCTCACTCTTCTGTCTCGTCAAAGACACCCTCCTTTCCTTTCCCTTTGGCTCTGAACCTCCTCTTCCAAACACCCCCCCCAAGCCCTGCCAGAAGGAAGTCTTCTGTTGACAAGCCACCCATTTTGCCTTCTGTAGTCTCTCTGCATCCTGTGTCACTGCTCAGATCTCTGTCCTTGTCTCGTCACGACTGTGTGTTTGTCATTGTCCTGGATGTGTATCACATTGTTCCCCTCACACCAAGAGTCTCCTGAGGGGACTGTCTGCCCCTCCAGTGCTCTATATGCTCCAGTGATTTTTGATTCAGTAAAGGACGGTAACTGAGCGGGCAAGAGGCACCGGGGCTAATACGCACTCTGCTCCTGCAAAAAGACATAACCAACATACACACACACCAAGTCATCCCAAAGATGACTGAGCTTGTCAGAGTTAAATCATGTTTGGCTTTCAAATGCAACAGTAATTACACGGTATTTTAACTATCTGTGCAAGCTGTCAGAGAAAATATATTAGCAGTTCAGTGAAAGAGGAGGGGGAGGCTGGAGCCTCCATTGAACACCACCCTCACGTCCTCTGAAGTCATCTGGAGATAGGACAGCACAGAAGGGCAAAGGCGTGCCGGGGCCAGTCCCAACACTTTCAGAGCCTAATGGTTTTTCAGGTGAGATGTGCTGTCACAAGCTCCCAGGGAGGAGGGGACATTGGAGACGAATTTTATGCATCTCCAGTCTTGTGAGGTGTTGCAGCAGCAGCAGGAGGGATTTAGGCTAAATTTTCTGAAGACAGCTGACCAGGTGGATTCTGGAAACCAGGACCCCGGAGAGATTAAGTCCTCTCCTTTGAGAAGTTTCGTCTAACCTTCTGTCCCCAGACAGAACTAGATCCAGACTATTCCAGAAAGGGGGAAAATGATGTTTTAAATATCCCATTTGAAATTTACAATATATTAATGTATTGAAATAAGTCCCTGTGTCTGAGATTAGGATTACCTTGTTTCTTCTTAGCTACAGTTACAATTTAGAGTACTCCTCCCCAATCTCCTACTCTCCTTAACGTTCTTCCCAGTCCCGGGTTGACACACGCCTCGGGGTCTCTTTCCCTCGAAGGGCTGCAGGCCTTTTCCCAGGCCACTTTTCAGCCCCCTCTTTCTGCCATGGTTTCGGAGCAATCAGACTGATGAGTTTCAGAGGGAGGATCCCAAAGGTGTGTCGAACGTGGGGACAGCTCAAGGAAGGAGACGTGAAAGACGGGCAGCCAGAGTGAGCAGGAGGGAAGGACAGGAGGAGGGCAGGAGCGGAGCCTAAGGTCTGGGCTCTCAGTCCTGAGGAGCAGCGGGTGCGGGAGGGCAGAGGGAGAACGTAGGAAGCAGAGCTTTCTCGTGACTGCTTTAGCCCAGCCCTTGCCTCAGTTCTGATTTCACATACTTCTACTTGGTTACTCGCAGACACCCAGCCAAAGAAATGTGCCGTCTAAGGCTGAGAAAAGAATAGTGTATTTATCAAGAAACTGCTTGTAGACATTTCTAGCGTGTGTCTGTGTGGGGACCTGTGGGCAAGAGGAGCAGGAAAGCTGCCACGGTGAGGGATGGGTCTCCTTCAATAGGGATGTTAGAAGGTCAGATGGAATGCGTCTTGCTGGGATGGTTCTGGATAATTCATTCTCATCTTTCCCAGAACTTCCTGTTCCAACCAACTAATGAAACGACAACAAACAAAACAAATTAAAAAACTGAAAAAACAATGAAAGTGCATTATATTCCTAATATAAACAAAATATTCCCATATAATGAATAGTAACCCCCATTTCTCTATTTAGCATCTAGATGAATCCTGTTGGGATCAACACTCCAATTGTCTCACTTGACCCACAAATCCCTCTGTTAGAGGAATAAGTTTCTCTCCTTTTCTTTCACAGCCTTATTCTAATGTATGCCTTACAATATCGGTATCCCATTCCCCTAGAGTTGATGTTCAGGAGGATTATAACTACCCAATAATAATGGCCATTCTATCTATGGGCTGGAAGTAGTATGTATGACAGTCACACGAGCAACAGAGATTCAAGATGCCATGAGAATTGGCACCCCCTTCACCCCCAATGTTGGCACGGCCTTCCTTCTTCCTCATTCATATGCTATGGGATAGGGCACTAGAGAAGAGAAAAGTGACTGTTTTCCAGTTTATGGAAGATGGAGTTCTAAGTCAGACCATTCCCCAAATTCCCAGGTTCCCGAAGATCCAGTATTCCTGAACTCCAGACATTGCTGGGCTGAGATTTCCTGACCTGTCCCCACAGAGCCGTGAAATCCAGTTATAAGGCAAACAAGGCCGTGTTTGTCCCATAAAACCACCATGTGCAAGCTAATTAAATGACATCATAAAACCGGGAGATAAACGCAGGCGGCAGGGAGCCCGCCTAGGGATGGGGATGGGATCAGATGGGTGACTGAAATAAAGACATGCCAGGAGAAGAGCTGAGAGTGAACATCCTCAACCTCAGGATTCCTTAGGCGCTTCCAGTAGTGTCCAGTGAGGGAAAGGAGGTCTAAAGATGACGAAAAGCTATACCAGGCCTCAAGGAGGCAAGGGCACCTCCACAAATGTGGACTTCCCCATCCTGGCACTTTCACCCATAAAGATTCTTACATGTAACAGTTAAACTGGTTTGCTGGTACACACATAGTACAAGGTAGAGATCTGCATGACAAGTTTCACATACCCAAACAGTCCAAGAAGACAATTCTCCTCCAACTCATTCCATAACTGAATTAGACATCTTCTACTGAAATGCAGGAATTTCCTCTAACCCTAAAAAAGTCTTTGATTTTGTAATCCCCGAACACACTAAGAGCATTTTAAAGTGATATTGTTCACTGCTGCCCCTAGACAAGAGCCCACTGAGAAGTCACCAAGGTGATGGACACCTGGAGAAATAAAATTCACCTTCCTGTCTAGGCACATGAACCAGAGCTCTGCTGGTTGCAGGGGGGTGGATGAAGGTTATAACTGGTCAGGTTGCTTGTCCTGGATGAATACTCCAGCAGGTAAGGGACAGGAATTCACAGAATTCCTAAAATAAGCTTAAAATGTAGTTTTATTTACAGATTTTCTTGGGAAAATTGAGGGCAGGTCTCAGGAACTCCTTCTTCTATGCACAGCATGGCCACCTAAGGCAAGCCTCACTGCCCCACCTAGGCTCACACCATCCAGAGAAGGTCAACTGAAAGTTCAATTTCTTATCCGCACACCCCTTCCCAAAGATGTTAGTGTTAGAAGGAAAAGTTGGGACTGAGGAGGAGGCCAAGAGCAGTAAAACAAATTCAGACAACCTGCCATTCATTTGTTGATTCCATTCATTCACTCACACTTTCATTCAGCAAACAGTTACCAAGGGCCTTCTATGTACCAAGCACAGTCTAGGAACTGAAGAGACAAAAATGAATGACCATGGCCCTGGTCTTGAGGAACGCACATGTCTTTGGGCATGGCCATTTTCCTCAGTAATCCAAAAAGAATCCCGATATCCTGTCCCACCCACCTCAGATTTCACCATTCTCCAGGGAGTTCTTTTTTCTGCTGAATGTGCAGAAAACTAGAGCTCTGAATCACTGTCAATAGAGGAGATGATCTCCCTGGACATCTAAGTTCCTTGCCTGGCTCCACCCTGACTCCCTGGGCAGTTCTGGACAAGCCATGGACTCAGTTTCTCTACCTGGGAAGCGGGGGAGGCTCCCACTGACTAGTTCTCAACTTCAAGAGCAGTTTGGTGATTAATGGGTTAATGTCCGTGGGAGGCTTTGAGCTCTGGGGATGAAAGACATCCTAAAGCCCTGACTCCATTGGAAACTCTGCCCAGCCAACAAGATACCCTGAAACCAGAAAGGGGGCCTTTGATCATATATTAAGGGTTGTCTTTGGAAGAATGAACTAGGGGGAATGAGTTAAAACAGCAGCCGGAATTAAGGTAGCCCAAGAATAGTTCTTTCTGGTTCCCAGGTGAAGTCTTTTCCCCTGGAGTTGTTTTCAGATCTTTCACCTGTCTATAGAGAGAGGTGGTCTGTATCATCCCAAAACATCCTACAGTCAACTCTGTATTAGATACTCTCCAACAAATATTTAATCTTTAAACGGTTTCCCCCACCCCCAGCATGAATTGAGCCACCTCCCCCACTGCACAAGTTGGTAGTAAGCATAGAGGGGACAATCTATCAAACATTTAACAACATTTTTTGAAAATTGCTTAACAAAGTTAAATGTGCTTAAAAATTTTGTTAGGTAATTTATCTCAAATCTATTGAATATTCATTATCAAGACAAAGTATAAATATCAAGATTAAAACTGAGCTTATGGAGTCAGACTTAAGTTCAAATACTGGCTCTGCCATTTACCAGTTGTACAACTTTGAGCAATTTGTTTAAATTTAAACACCCTGGACCTCAGTTTAATCATCTGAAAAATGGGAGTAATAATAATTCAAACAGCATATGATATTATAAAGATTAAACTAAAAAAACTGATACTATCAAGAGTTGGCAAAGATGGTGGAACAACAGAAACACTGAGATGTTTTGGCCAGAGTGAAGAGTACAACATCTTTGGGAAACAATTGATATTACTGAGTACACTTAAATGTTTACACACCCCATAAGCTAGAAATGCCATCATTAGGTGTACACCCTCAAAACATAGGCACATATGTACTACGACATGTGTTCGAGAATGTTCAGAGCAGCATTGCTTTTAATTGATAAGAACTGGAAAGGATGCCGATGTCCATCACCAGTAGAATGTACAAGGTGTGGTGTCTTCATACAATACAATCTGTGCAGCAATGAAAATGAACAAATCGCAGCTACATGGAACAGCATGGATGAATCTCACTAATAAAATGTTGAGTATGCAATGCAAGGCACAAAAGAATACACACAGTTTGAGTGCATTTGTGTAAAATTCAAAAACAGTCCAAACTATGTTGTTTTAGGTACTAACACCATGATGAAAAGCCAGAAAATTATTATTACAAAATACAGAATAGTTGCCTCTGGCAAAGCGAATGGATTGTGATTAGAAAGAGACATACAGAGGGTTTGGGAGGGTCCTGGAAAAAATATTTTAATCTGAGTGCTGGTTATGTTGCTGTTCCTATTTGCCACATTATTGATTTGAATGTACATATATTCTTTATGCACTTTTATGAATATATGTCATATTTCACAATATAAACATGTTAACTATTTCATTGGGTTTTCTGTGTAAAGTGCTTAACAAATGCCTAGTACATACTGAGGTCTCCATAAATGTTAGCTATTATATCCATTATTTATCCACCAGTAGTTCAGAAATTATCTTTCCCTTCGTTAATCATGGTAGGTATGTGGACATGTGTTTCGTGTTTCTAATAGACATGTACTGACTGCCTACTGTGTGTTACTCACTGTACGAGAAACAGATGAACCAGACCGTGTCCCTGTGGAGGGAACTCACTATGGTGATCTGAATACACCAAGACAGCTACTGTTTCTCCTCAAACACAGGAAGCCCCGCAAGCCATCGACATCTCTTTCCGTCGACATCTCTTTCCGCATACCTGCGTTAAATGTTAACTTCTCAATAATGATGAAATCACAAACAGGGATTTGCATCCAGAAAGAATCTCCCGTCTCACTTCCCCCCTATTTCTACCAACCACGTGGCTTCCCTAGATCACAGGTACTATTCACCCAGCCACACACACCCACCCGTGCAGCCCACATCGCACCTACCACACCCTCAACCTCGGCAGAGGAAAAAGGGCCGGGATGAAAAATCCCCCAGTGTCTGCACTAGCCCCCTGCTCTTTCCTTCCCACCCCAACCCCACCAACCCGGCTTGAGGGCACGAAATACATTATGACCCTGGGCCTTCGTTTACATGTAACAAACAGAGGTCAATTTATTTCTAAATCACTTTTTTTACGGCTCTATTGAACTATTTGCCACATTATTTATACGTTAATGGGCCAGGCCCCTCTGGGAAGCTCCCCATCTAATAAATAACGTGCCAAATCATTAAGCAAGGTGATAAAATCAAAGCCATTTAAAAATACATCAACCTGCATTCCCTTCCAGTGAAATAAGCTCCAGGGGACCAGAGAAGGGAAAGGGGAAAAAGAAAACCACCTTCTATTACTGAGTTTGGTCAGGTGTAGTGTTTTGTTCCTGGGCTTGAGATAAAAATCAGAGCTGCGAGATGTAGATTACCTGGCTGCTCACCCACATCCCCAGCAGCCAGGGGAGAGGAGGTGGATAGGTGTTACGGTAGGGACGGCTGAGAATAAGCTTCAGGCAAGAGGAAATAGGGCATCCGATTCTACCTCCCACCTGCCACTTAGGAGTATTTGGGGCAGGCACAGAAGCCAAACTGGGTAAATAAAGTCACGTCCTATGGCTGGGAGTTTGGAGCTTGAAAAGGAAACTCACTAAAGGCCCTCACCTTTCTACCTGTATTCCATCACGACAGTGCTCTTTTATGAATTTCGGTATTTATAATTAATCTGAGTCACAGAGAAGAACATTAATAATAATGATCACTCTGGCTTAGCCCCCATTCTTCACCCATCACCCCAAAGGGCTTACCACGCCTTTCTTCACCACCAACCCACTCAGAAAACCTGTGGAAAGCTAGCACAGCAGCAGTGAATGTGGGCTGAAAGACTTGCCTTTGAGGTATCTGGGGATACAACCATCCACGTGATTCAGAGAGAAAAGGAAGGGGAGCCGGTCAGTCTATCCCCATCCCGAGACTGGCAGTGGATAAATCCCAGCCTCAGATGCTACAGGGAAGGATCCAGATAGATCATCCCCTGTTTGACTGGAAAAGCAAAATCCCCTTCCCAGGACTCCAAGCAGCAATACAAATGAAGGGAGTACAAATTGAGTCTCTAAGCAGACGGAGCATGCAGAGCAAAGGAATTATGTGTTGGATAGAGGAGGTTTAGATAGTTACGTAAGTCCTAAGCAAACAAACCAAACATTGTTTAACTTAATCCTTACGAGAGCCTTGGAAGGTAATTTACAGATTCAGAGAAGCTGAAAGATTTAATCAAGGTCACATACGTGTATGTAGAGGGTTTGATTCCAGGCCTGCTTATTGATTTTATCCAATCATTAAGCCAAGGAACAGAGATGAGCATTGAGTTCCGACGAAAGAGACAGATATGGGTAAACTAAGAGAGCAAGGGGAAGTAGGGTTGCCAAATAAAACACAGGACACCCATGCCCAAATATTACATGGGACATACACTAAAAATGACTTGCTGTTTAGCCGAAATTCAAATTTAACTGACATCCTGTATTTTTATTTGCTAAATCTGTCAACCCTTAAAGCAAGCAACTCTTAAGGCAAATGGCCCAGGTGAGGGCTCGGAACAATAGGAAAACAAAGCTTGCAGGGAGGATGAGAAATCGATTTACCTGGTCGGTGCAGATAATTCCATACTGGGAAGTCAAAAAAGGAAGATGAGATTGGTCATAGTCAGTTGCTAGAAAGGTCTTCAAGAATAGAAAGCTTAGACTTGATAGGGAACAGAAATGCTTTGATCCTGAATCATAAACTTAAGGGAAAGGACAAAAAATGTTTCATGTGACCATACAATTCGGAACTACTCTAGTTCATAACAACACAATGCCTTTTATTTGCATAGTACTTTATATTTTATAGTTTTCAAAGCGCTCTCAGATGCATTGTTTAATTTGAGCCTCGTGTACCCCTGCATGGTGGGTAAAATGGATGCTTTCTGCTTCTGTTGACTCTGCTTCCCCTCAGCCTACAAACTGGCCTCCATTCTTCCCTTGACTGCCAACATCCTGACAGGCTACTACACTGCCCCCTCCCAATTCTACCACTCTCCGGAAACTGTGGTTACAAGGTCACCAGTGATGTATCCATGGCTTCTGTTCATGCTTCATTCTGTGTTACCTCTCTTTGGCATTTGACATTAGTGACAACCTACTCCACCTGTGACACTGTTCATCTCTTATTTTCCTGCCTCTTGGATTACTTTTTCTCAGTCTCCTTCACTCTTCTCTTGTTCTCCCATCTTCCCCTTAAAGTAAATATTCCCAGCTTTCCATCCCTGGTCTTGTCCTGGGTGATTTTACCCATTCTATTTTCAGTTCCTGAATATGTTCTAGTGACTCCCAAATCTACATCTCCTGCTGGTTTTCTAGTTGATAGGTTAGAATTTTAAACTGCCTCCTAGACATTCCTACTTACTATCCCCATTCCAATTCATCCTCCTGCTAGCCATCTTATTAACCTGATGAACCCCATTACTTACAGGTGAGTTCTAACTCCTTAGCTGTGTTTGTCCATAGTCACACAGTCATTGCAAACTTCCGTCTGGAGTTTGGTAGACTTTCTCTGTAAAGGACCAGACAGTAAATACTTTAGGCTTTGCAAGCTTCATATGGTCACTGTTGCATATTCCTCTTTGTGGTCGTTGTTTAACACAACCCTTTGAAAATGTTAAAACTATTCTTACCTTGAGGGTTGTACAAAAACAGGCTTGGGCTTTTGCTTGCCACCTCCCCCCGCCCCCCCCTAGGGCTAGGCCTCCTGATTTCCAAACTTTTTCTCTTTTCCTTGCTTGAGGAAGTTAAAAATTAATATTTACAAAGTACGAACAACTTTAAAAATTCCTTTCGTATACATTATTCTACTGTTTTACTTGCTCTCTCTTCTTTGAACTCCTGTAGGACTTTATTTATACCTCCCTCATGGTACATGTTCCAGTCCACAACTTATTACTCAGCAGGGCTATTCTTTTTTTTTTATTTTTAACCTTTATACAGTTAGCATCTTTATTAGTTTGCTAGGGCTGCTGTAACAAAGTACTACAAACTGGGTGACTTAAATGACAGAAATTTATTGTCTCTCTGTTCTGGAGGCTGGAAGTCCAAGGTCAAGATGTCAGCAGGATTGGTTCCTCCTGAAGGACGTGAGGGAGAAGCTGTCCCATGCCTCTCCCCCAGCTTCCGCTGTTTTGCCAGGAGTCTTGGGCATTCCTTGGCTTGTAGATACATCACCTGCACTTTCGCCCTCATCTTCACATGCCATTCTCCCTGTCTCTAAGACAATAATTACCTCTCATTCATTTTTGTATATCCCATAGCAACTAGCCCAATATGTTATTCATAGTAGGTATTTTTAAATGTTTGTTGAATGAATTAAAAACCTAGTTTTTTGTTCTGATTTCTTTTTAACTTCAGTAGGAGAAGCGATGGTGGTTGGCAGCAGCAGGTAATGGTGCTGTTCCAGACCGCAAGGACAGCCATGGACATAGGAAGAAATGGAAGGAGGAGAGAAACCCCACAACAGTAAGCTCTGTGCTTCCCCCACTGGAAGTTCCTTCCCTCCAACAGTTGAACTGCTCAAGGTTTTTCTAAGAGAAAACTCAAGCTATCTAGGAGCCATATTTGTCCCCTGGGATCTTAACAGCTTCACTTGAGTACCAGAGGCCTAGGTCTGATTAGATGGAATCACAGAATCTTAAAGTGAGAAGGGACCTCAGAGATGCAGCTTTCCATCTAGACGGCCACCGTCAACCCCCGGTTACCTGGACTAAGGCAGGAGAGATGTGACACTGCTCTTTCCAAGTTAGTAAAAAAAAAAAAATAAAATGGTTTATTTTGGACTTTTAAATGTGGCATATGTTTTTATCTTCTAAGAATATGTATCTGCCTTCAGAATTGTCTTAGGAATTATGTCCCATAAGTACACCTTGCGGGGAAATGAAGGAGAAGGCAGCCTTGATTAGGAAAAGATATTGGATGAGAGTTGGCTAAATTATTCCTATAGCTCACCTGAGACCTGGGGGTTAGAATAAAATCATTGCATTTTAATATCAGGGCATCAAAAAATATTTGTTAATAAATTTATTGGTCTACTCTCTTCAGGAAGCTTTGCCCTTCTATACCTACAGCAGAAGCAAAACTGAGATACCTTCACCCTAAATACCTTGAGCTAATTCAACTAGTGACCTCAATGTAATAGGGGTAGAGGAGGCTCCACCAGTGGCCATCAGCCGCAGACATGATCAGAGCCTGCGGTAAGCAGAGCTCACACCAGTAAGCCTAGAGCTGCCCTCCCTTCACTTAGGATCAGTTCTTTGTACAAGGGTCACAAAGACATGTCAAAACAATTGGCCAGTTGGAACTCCCCTTTTTCTCCCAGGAAGAAGCTGACTCCTGTAGTTAATAGAACTGTTTTAAACAAATGTCCTGGCTGGATGTGGTGGCTCACGTCTGTAATTCCAGCACTTTGGGAGGCCAAGGCGGAAGAATCACTTGAGGCCAGGAGTTCAGGATCAACCTGAGCAACATGCTGAGACCCCATCTCTACAAAAAATTTAAAAAGTAGCTGAGCATAATGTTGTACTTGTAGTCCTAGATACTCAGGAGCCTAAGGCAGGAGGCTCACTTGAGCTCAGGATTTTGAGGTTGCAGTGAGCTATGATGATGCCACTGCACTCTAGTCTGGGTGCAGAGTGAGATCCTATCTCAAAAAACAAAGAAACACAAATGTCCTATCTAGTAAAGAGATAACTCTGGCAGCTCATGACAAAGGGAGTCAGAAAATGGTTAGTACGGAGAGTTAGCAAGCGTGATGCACAGCCTTACTGCTGAAGGTGTGGTCGTGCACCAGCCTCACTTGGGAGCTTACTAAAACATGCAGAATTTTGGGCCCCACCATAGAGTCCCTGAATCAAAATGTGCCCTTTACCAAGATCAAGGTTTCAGAAGCACCAGGGAAGAGGGTAAGGTTTGCTACTTAATAGCTGTGTGACCTTGGGCAAGTTATTTGACTTCTTCATAGCTCAGTTCCCTTATCTGTAAAGTGGAAATGATCATAGTATCTCCAGTTGTTGTGAGACCTTAGTTAGCATAGGCAAGTGCTTAGGACAGTGCCTGGCACCTGGCAGTCGTGCAGTGACTGCTAGCCATTACTACTGTTATCCTTGACGCACTCCTCCGTGGGGAAATGGCTGAACTCAAGGTGACAGGAGAGGAGAAGGAGGGGGTGTGTGTCTGTGTGCGCGGTGGTGGAGAGAAGGGCACTGACAACAGAAGGAATAACTTCTTTGATTACTAATGAAAAATTAGTTGGGATACTAAGGTTGGGATACTCAGAGCTCCAAGACAAGGACTGGTCATTCATATAATAGATTGACTAACATATACCATTGCCAGGCCCTCTGCTGGTACTGGAAACATAGTTGTGAACAAGGCAGACAAGGCCCCAGCCCGGAAGTTAGAGAAAGTCTGCAGTGTCAACTAACACCGCAGGACGTGAAGCCTGTTGATATTATAGAGCTGTGCCTCATTTAGACCACCCAGTCATGGGGCCTTGGAAATTTGGTTCGGCCCTTTCCACAGAGCTTACTAACCTGATAGCTGCTGCAACTTTCCTTCCTTCCGTGTCTCAGAGACAGACAGCTAGGGCGGCTCTGCAGCTCCGTGGGCTGGGTCAGCCGCGGAGCCGAACGCAGTGAGTGAGAGCAGCCATCTCAGACGCTGAACCCTCAGCCTCACTTTGGGATGGGAACATCTGGCGGGCCAGCTGTCCACGCAGTCCAGCTTTCTGGAATTGTCTCTCTAAAATGCAGATCTTATCTTGTTACTTCTCTGTTTAAAAATCTCCAAAGATGGCCGGGCACAGCGGCTCACGCCTGTAATCCTAGCATTCTGGGAGGCAAGGCGGGAAGATTGCTTGAGCTCAGGTGTTCGAGACCAACCTGAGCAAGAGTGAGACCTCGTCTCTACTAAAAATAGAAAAGTTAGCCGGGTGTGGTGGTGCGTGCCTGTAGTCCCAGCTACTTGGGAGGCTGAGTCAGGAGGATCGCTTAAGCCCAGGAGTTTGAGGTTGCTGTGAGCTAGGCTGACGCCGCTGCACTCTACCCAGGTGAGAGAGAGAGACTCTGTCTCAAAAATACATACATAAATAAATAAAAACTTCCCATGGTACACAAGGCCATTGACACTCTAGCCCCAAACTATTTGGCAGTCTCATTCCAGACTGCTCCCCCTCCCTAGCATACACCCTATACAAGCAGCAGCAGAAAACAGGGGCTCTATTCAGAACTGGGTTTCAAACCCAAGCTCTGCTGCTTACTGTACCTGTAAAATGAGGCAAGTTACTCAACGTAAGCCTCGGTTTTTGCATCTGTTAAACAGTAATCATAATAATGAAATAGTAACGAAAGTAGCTTGTTCATATCAGGCACTGTTCTAAGCGCTTCATAATATCGTTGTGAAGAGTAAGTGCATCAACATGTGCAAGCGCCTAAAACAGTATCTGATATGAAGTAATATGAGCTATTTTTATTACTTTTTAAAATTATTATTAATATTAACAACAACAAACAGCCTTTATCATGCCTCCATACCTTTAATAACCCAGTTCCCTCTCCCTGGGATTACTAAATCCCCTTCTCTGTGCTGCAGATTCCTAGTGCTGCTCCAACGTGCACAGCTTTTCGGCTTCCATCGCCTCTCCCAAGCATATCCTCACAGCGCTCTGCATGCTCTGTATCACGCTTACTCCAGGACGCTGACAATAGCGTCGGCGTGCTCATCTCCACCGCTAGGCTGTGAGCGTTTCAGCGGGAAAGATCTTGTCGATTTACTTGATATCACCAGGGCCTACTCTAAACTACGGAACACAGCAGGTACTAAATGAATGTTTGTTGAATGAATAAATGGAGGTCTGACTGAATGATTTAATGTAGTTCTTTCAGGAAAGGCCCTAGAATGGGAGTTCCAGACAGAAGCAAGCTTGAGGAGTAAAGCAATCCGGATATATTCTGCCCTGCATCTCCCATCCCTGGGCAGCGAAGCCAGTCACCAACACAAGCTTCCCCACCTTCGCTAGGCCTGAACAGCACCTCCCGCCAAGAACACTCCCCAATCCCCCCTCTTGCTGTAGACACTCCACTCGCCTCTGGCGGCGACAGAAATAAAGAGGATTACATCATTTGTTACAACAAAATGGTTATTATAGTAATAAGTATAATTAGCATTAGACAATTACAATAATAACACATTTCCTTGCTGCAGAGGTACTTTTTTAAAAAACAGGTTTATTTAATGCCCCCTACACTCCCCCCCTCAAGAAAAAACAACTCTTTTCACGGAGAGCAGAGAGGCCTCTTTCATTCTGCTGAGATGCTATCTTAATGAAGGAACATTATTGACAAACCCCATAAAATGGGAGCAGATTCCCTTGGAGCAAAATCTCTCTTGCTCTCCCTCTGGTTTCCCTGGGGAAAAGAAAACCTGTGTCTGTCTTTCGAGGGATTGGGAAAACTGGTTGAAGCATAGAAAAGATGGAGCCAGGAAGAGGCAAAAAGAAAAGAAAAGTCTTCTCAAAAGGCTAGAGTTTGATATCAGTTGTTGACTATCTCCCGTCCTTTCTTCCTGGTTGGACAGAAAGGGAAAAGAAGCTATTTATTCACAGCAATGAATGAGTGTTTTAGGTATTTTTTCAAGCTGTAGAGGAGCAAGAAGTGCCTAGAGTGAGACAGCACAAAGACCTAGGAAGAGATCACAAATGGATAAGGAAGAGGGCACAATCTTACACCACACGGACATATCCACGTTAGATGCACACGTGCTCTGGGTATTTATCTCCTGCTTTTTCCAGAAAATAATTAGTGGGAGCTAACAAGATATTCAATGGAAGAGTTAAAAATTACATAGGTGTGGCTATCAGGATCCACATGGGCGTTTCATAAACTCGATGGCACATACATACATGCACGTGCACTTTCCATGCATGTTTACAGACTTAGGCACTTCCCTTGACATACATAGAAAGGTACCCTGCACACAGCAGGCTCTCAATAAACACTTAACTGGATTAAGAAAATAATCCCACCCCTAAAGACAAAGAAATATAAAAATAAGTAGCTCAAATACATACAGTCTAAGATTCAGACATATAACACATATAAACATTCATGCATAAAATGCGTGTGAATACAATACATGTCTCATATATATAAAACAGACCACTATCCAAATACTCATGTAGTGTACACACCATTTTACACACATACACAGAAAATTAAACCTCACCCTTTTATAATAGGCACAGCCACAGATAGACATGCAT
Source organism: Avahi laniger (assembly GCA_963575035.1). NCBI lineage: Eukaryota > Metazoa > Chordata > Mammalia > Primates > Indriidae > Avahi > Avahi laniger. The sequence continues at coordinate 42,871 of CAUYSK010074409.1, read as the reverse complement.
GCACTTTGCAAACGCGCATATACAAATAAAACACAGCCACATTTCCACACTTATGTTCAAGTGCACACTTACATAAAAACACATCCATACACACAGACTCAATACACACACACACGCGCGCGCACGCAATATAAATCAAACCAGAACAGCTATAAAGATAAGTGTCTCTGCTCATCGCTCTTATCATCTCTAAGTGACAGTGCCCAGAGGCATGAACTTAATCTAGGGCTCTAGCCCATCACACCCAATGCAAGAAGAGGCGAAAGGTTTGGGCCACCCACTAGGGAATCTGCCTATCTCCAAGGCCATCCACACATGTGCACGTCTTGTCCAAGCAGCCTGGGGCTTCGACTTCACACAGATGCCTGGGAGTGAAATGTGCACTGACCCCTTTCCCAGGTGCTCCAGGTCAAGCTCCTCTACCTTCAGCGCCTCCCAGTGTCTGCCCCATTCTGTCACACTTCCCTGATGAGCTTGCCTCCACTCTCTTTGAATTACCAGCCAAGTAGGTCGCCCCATAAATCAGGATACCCCTCCTCTGTTCGTGCACTCCTTATGTCCCACCCTGTCATCAGAGAATATCCTCTGTTGACACCAATGCTCCTCTCTCCCAAGGAGGCTTCTCAGATCTTTCCCTTACGACATTCACTGCATTGGGAACAACCCTGTTTTCTTTCCACAAATATCTTTTCTTTCCAGTAAAATGCATTTGCTCCAGCTCACTTTAGTCACATACAGGCTTAATGTTTTGTTTTGGTTTCTTTTGGTTTTTCAGAGTTGGGGGTCTCGCTCTGTCACCCAGGCTGGAGCGCAGTGGTGCGATCTTAGCTTACCTCAGCTCAGTGCTTAGCTCACTTAGCACTCCTGGGCTCGAGAGATCCTCCTGCCTCAGCCTCCCCAGTAGTGGGATTAGAGGCACCACCAATAGTTTTAGTTTATTACTTGAAAGATAGCGATCTAAGATTTTGTTACTGGTTCTTAGAAGACTGGGCCTACCTGGATGCTTTTGTACAGACCTAGAAGAAGACTGAAAGATAATTTAATTCAGTCTCATTTTCCAGGTGAAGGAATGGAGGTCCAGAGAGGTGAAGTGACTTATCCAGAGTCATGAAAATAAGTGGCAGAGAGAAATGCAATTCCAGGTTTCCTGTCTCTTAATTCAATGTTCCTTCCACTACATTGGCATTTCCCAAACTGAGTTTCATGGAACACTAATGCCCCAAAAACTGATAAGAGATTTTTCTTTAAAAGGCATTTCATGGTCTAATAATTTGAAAAATATTGCATATTATATCCCCTCTTAAAATTCAAAACGAATACTTACATGGTAAATGTTCTGAGAAGTCCTGCAGCTTAAGATTTTAATTTTGTCTAGTCCATTGTTTTCTAAACTGATCTAATATAAGACTTTTTCAAGAAACCCCTACTAACATCATGTGCAGCATGTGCTTTAAGGATTACACGGTTTAGGAAGCACAGCACTCCTTTACAAACAATAATGGAGAGGGTCTGAGTTGAGTTCAACAAGAGCAAATAAACCGGCCACCAGTACGAACCTAAGGCTGCCCCCTTTCTACGGAGGAAACTGTGCAGCAGGGTTCGATGACAGCAAGGTGGGGTATCCCAAGAGGTAAAGACGATCCACCAAAGGCTCAATGAAAGGAGATGGCTAGGGTTTAGAAACTAGGTGCTCCCAATGATGGGAAGGGAGAGACAAGGTGTTATTATTATTACAACAAGATGTTAGGAAAGGGGGACTTCAAACTATTTAGTGAAAAGATGGAAGCATCCATATTTTCCATGGCAAGAGTCCTCCAGCCCCAATCAGGAGAGAGGCGAGCCTCACATGCAGTGGGCATTCAGAAAGAATTTGCTGAGTGAATAGCCAGGGAAGCAAGCTGATTAGCCGCAAGCAGTGGAGAGAGCCCAAGCCAAGTGAACTGGAAGTCTCTGGTAGTCCTCTGCACCTCCAGAGGGGATTAATGTTCCACAGGAAGGAGAAGTGGGAATATATGGCCCGAGATCAGTGACCGTTGGCTCCCTTATCTCCATAGGGTCTGAGGTATTTGTCCTGGCAAACCTCAGCTATGGAACTTCCTACAGTTGGTGGAGGGAATGAGTCAGGTTGAGTTGTTTGTTTGTTCTCCAGGGCAGGGACATGCTAGAGTCAATAAACACACTGGAGCCTCTTTGACTGGAGCTTGGAGCAAGAGATTGGCTTGTTTGTTCTAGAGAATTTGAACTTGGGTCAAAATGGCTCTCAGGGCCTCCCTTCCCTGAGGTAGAGACCTCCAGGCGGCAACTGAGGTCATCCACTGGGCAGCCAGGTGCTCCACTAACAATGCATTCCACATAGGAAGGTCCCTTCGCCAAGCTATGGACACACCAGTCTGCCGCCTACTAGGTGTGGGATGCCTTATTTAATATAGGCCACAAAATTGGTAACAGCATTAGGGAAAGGCAATGACATACCCAAGTTGGTTCACAGGGTTACAGAATCCCAGGACTGGAAGTCATTTCAAATACATACCCACTGCCTGTAAATGGGACCATCATTCCCACCACCCCTGAGTCAGATAGTCTTCTTTTGTTTTCCCCAAATACAGAGGAAATTTTAACATTCTCAGACTATCCAATCCCGGGTCTAGTGGGGCAACAATAGAAGATCCTCCTGTGTGTTCTGGGCTTTGCCTTTAAGAGGCTCCTAATCTAAGTAAATTGATAGAACATAAATATCTGAAAAATGACTTTGGAATGCTTGCTAAGCAAAAAAGGTAGCAGGAACAAACCAACAAATGGGCTGAAACGATGCAGCGCCAAGAAGCATTCAAAGACAGAAGAGGGTACTCGGGGAGGCATCCTGGCAGAGGGAGGATGGAACTAGGATAGAGAGGAGGAAAGGCCTCCCAGCGGAGGAGGGAAGGGCTTCGGGGAGGTTTCAGAGGCAGAAAACATCTGGCAGAGACAGGAGGCCAGGAGGAGCTTGGTCTGGCTGAAGTAGACAACAGGGAGGGACAGAAAAGAACGGAGGGAAGGCAGTGGATAGGGGAGGCTTGCAAGAGAGGCTGGAGTGTGAATGTGACATGTGGGATCACGGTGTGGTATCAACAGTGTGAGTCAAGAGATGTGGGTTCCAGTCCTGGATCTGCCACCATCGCATGTACCATAAATCTTAGTCTCCTCTCCTGTGAAATAAGGACATTTATGAGACGGTCCATAAGTTTCCTTGCAGTTCCAAGACTCATCCGTACTGAGGTACAAGAGACAATAAAAACTACCATGGTGGGTCCTCAACAAATCCATTTAATAATTTTTCCCTTATACAAGACAAGTCTCAGTTCCCTTTATCCCTGCGACTGAATTACAACTTGAGCATATTTACTACGTCAAAGATTAATCCTCTAAACCCGGCAAGCTTGCTGGTTGAGCAGCAGGGAAATATCTCTATAAAAAGAATAGACTCTATAAATTATTGGTCACTTACCTAGGGTTGTTACTAAATTATTTTAAAAGGATATATATTCTGCTCCTACACTCTCACTTCTGTCTCTCTCAGACTAATTGCTTCCTGAACTAGGAAGGGTGTCCAGACAGGGACCTAGGAAGTTTGATATATTCCGGATCCTTCAACTGCTGGGATTCCAGATGATAAATAAACCGCACAGTGGAATTTGAATCAACTTATTCACAGACGTGAAAGGAGTAAGAGGGTAAGTCATTGAAATTACCCTCCTTTTTCCCCTGCCACGTTCTAAGCAGCATAACATTTCAACTGGCTTTAATTGAGGAAGTGTCAGCTTTCGCATGTTTCTATTTCAGCCCTTGTCATATTGTATTTTAAGTGTTGATTTTTCTGTCCACTGCTATAGACTGAAAGCTCCTTGATGGCTGGTATTTTACCTATCTCTATTCAAGAGGTAGCATAGTGACTAGCACATAGTTGGTACTTAGTAAATGATCATTCTGTTCATGAATGTTTAGGTGAAGAAATGGTAATCTAATCAAGAAGGTCTCTCTAGTGCCTAGCCTTAGTCTTAAGCTGCCACAACCACAGTTCCCCTTCTGCTGACTGGGCTTGTAAATGACACCTCCTTGCACCTGACTTAGGTGTCTACCCCTTCGTCCCGGTACCCTATCCACACCTCTATCACAGCTCTTATCATGCTCTGTATAAATTCTGGTTTACTTGTCTATCTTCTCACCAACCTGAAAGCACCCAAAAGGTAGACAGACCTTGTCCTATTCATTTTTGCATCCCTTGTCCAGAATAATTGCTATAAAAAATAAGGCAATTTGTTGAATGAATAAATGAAGGACAATAGCTCATTCTTTCTGTGTTATGACCAAAGAAAGATTCTTTTAGGAGAATATCAAAGGTCAATTTTTATGATATACATACACCCATAACATCGCATTTACCTGACCAAGTAAAAGGTGTACAAAAGCAATCATATGGATATTTTAATTCTCCAAACATGCTTCAGGAAAACAAAAGTTATCTGCACAGATCAAATTACCTAGGTAATTGTTGATGCACCTTGGAGTTTATGAATTCTGGGTCTAAATTGCTCGGTGAAGGTTGTGGAATGGAGCAAAAAATGCAAACACAAGCCCTGTTGTCAGGGACTCCAGGACTGAAACACACATCGGTGAGATTAACATACGAAAGTTGAAGACCATTAATATTATACAATTAGCCAAAAGAAGGCATCAGACAAGGTGAGGCTCAGGGGTACTTGGCTTGAGAAATGAGCAGAGACTGCTGATCACTCAAGAGTTCCTTATGTGTAATAAGGAAAGCACAGACTGCTGAAAGGATGAGGAAAAGACAATCTAGTAGTTTGAGGATCTAGTAGTTGAAATCGGGGCCTAAAGTGCAATTTGGAAGAATGTTCAGCATTACAGGGGAAAAGGAAATAGACTAAAAAGTCACTGAACAGGGGTGGCCAAGCAAAGAGGTGGTAAAATAGGAGATCTCAGGCCTGATTTGTAGGGTGCCGTGAGATCCTTATAAAAGCTGGTGGTGTACTGTAGGGCACCAGTTAGAGAGATTGGTGGGACTATAAGCTAATTAATCAACTGAAAAACTAAGATGACAAGACTCTCAATTATCCTTAATAGGATCTGTGCTCCTAAGGTGGTCCACATCTCAAACTTACCCACTTGTATGCAAAAACCATTCCTCTAAGAATGACCTTCTCCTTTTCAGCTCCATGTTTGCCTCCTCCAGGAAGCCTTCTATCTCTAATGACCCCCAGATGCCCTTTCCCACACACAGATATTCAGAGCTTAGCCAGCCTGTGTACTACTCATTAATTTCCTTCCCTTTTGTCACTCACTGTCTGCCTCTGAGACTATAGTCTGTCTCATCTCAGTGGAAGGGCTCTCGGAATAGAAACCATTTTATCCTCCTTTGTGAATTTTACTCCCAAAAGTTGCGCATGGTAGGAAAGCACAGACTGCCTGCAGAAGACAGCCATCAGATGGCTCCATTCCCCGCATCACAGAACCTGCAATGGGCTCTTCTCTCGCACTGGAGTTATGGAGCAGGAGTTATGGCTCTCCCTGTAAAAAGTCATTATAATTACGAAAAATGTCTACGGCTCTTTCCACCGTTTAGGCAAAGCCTCTGGCTGTCCTGATGAACAGAGATTTAAGATCCTGTTCTCCATAAAGATGGCTAGATAGCCCAAGAGATAGATGTGTTAACGCCTAATTGGTCATTGTTGAGTCATCAAATCTGTTTCAGAGAGCGGGATTGGACAATCCTGATAGATAAGGGAGGGCAGAAAACAGCCAGGGAGGAGATGGCAAGGGATTAGTGTAGTGAGTCTTCTCTTCCTGCACTGGCTCCCCCTGCACGCTCACTGTTCCTTTGCACAGAATTTCCAGAAACAGTAGATTCATCTTTCCCAGAAGCAGCTGCATTCATGTTCCCAGTAAGACGATGCTTATTTTAATCTAATCCTAATCCCTCATGTTTAAAGTCCAGTTATTTCTGCTCTGGCCTCAGTACAGGCCAGCATTCTCCTGTTCTTGAGCTTTAATACTTTAAGTCCATTGGTCAGCTTGTCCTTTTCTCCCCATTTCTTCTCTCTTCCCTCCTCCATTCCTGACTTTTCTCTTTTCCATGTTAATCACAACTTTCTTGTTTATGTCCTTTTCTCAAAGCTATGTGACTTTTAAAAACACTTTTCTAAACATCAAATAATTGTAATAAATATCACATAATTCAGAGTGGATAAAATATATGATTTAAACAACAGCCACTTTTGGCAGCAGACAATGCAGAGATACAGGCCAAACCTCAGGTCCTGTAGACCAGGAGGGCAATAACTGATCCACTGTAGATAGGAGTGAAGAACATGGTACTATTCGCTATTTGTGTCTTCAAAAGCAGGGGAAGAGAGGACAATCTATGTGGCTAAGGTAAGGGTGTTCATGCTAGAGCTATGAAACCTTCATTTCAGGCTTTCAAAACAAAAAAACATCTCTCCTGTTCGAGTTAGAAGATTTTTCAGGAAGAAAAGATAACTTCCCAGGAGGATAAGAAAAAATGAATTCTCAAAGAAAATCTGCGACTACTCTTCCTTCCCAAGAAAGATGATCGGGATTGTGGAAATGGCAAAAGAACAGTGTCCATTCCCAGAGTAAAGGTGCTGAGGACAAGGACAAGGAGGGAAATAAGGACTCAACGTCCCGGCTCCCTCTGCCCCTGATGCTCCTTCCCGCCCACCCCACTCAAGTGGTTGCAGAAGCAATGGAGCAGCAACTCCATTTTTATCCCCGCAAAACACTCTGCTATCATCCACTGTTGTTAGGGACTAAAGCCCAGAACATAAACCCCAACCCTCTCAGGTAGAAAAGTGGAACACGGTTGTGCCCTGTGGATTTGTTCACTCAGGAGCACATATTCCTTGAAGTCACTCTCAGTGACCCTCTGCCGCTGCAATACTCCTAAACTCTCTACATTTGAAGCCCTTCAGAGGAAGTGCCTCTACCACCTCCCTGGTTTGACATGTTTCCTATCTCTTCTATGGACTTAGCATGACTCCTGTGCAGCTGTAGTGAAAACCCATTTCCTTTTCTTCTCGTGCTAACCCATAGTTTTCTCAAGCTCTCCTGCACCAAGCACTCCCTTCTCCTTTCAATCCTAAACACAAAAGTCAAATGAGCCATTAACCTCCATCGCTGGCTCTGGCTTCTGTCGCTCTAGCTCAGAACCACTTCACCCCCATTGCAGAATTCACTGAGCTTCTGCAGTGCTACCTGTCCAGCTACAGAGGGAGGGTGGCAAACAGCAAAGAGAACCTTGCTAATACCACATCAGAACCCAAGACAGATAAAGCGAGACACTGAGCCATTGCTCTGAGAGCTGGGCACTTCCTTGAGGGACAAAAGGAGCTGGATGCCCTGATCATCTAGAGTAATTGCCGCCGCCACTGCCCTGACAATAACAACCCCAGCATCACGGACAGCCCTTTTCATCTGAAAGATCTCAAAGCACTTGGCCGCCAGGTGCTCATTAAGCCTTCTTGGGTAAGGTTGGCCCGACGGATCTGAGCCCTTGCTTAGATGGTCAGGGTCAAGGGGTGACTCAGAGAACCTAGGAGCCAAATATTGCAGGGGAGGGGGGCCCATCAGCTTCCTACACGTGGGAAAATGAGCCTCCTTGGCCCACGTCTGAGTCCCAACTCTAGTGGAATGGAAAGGAGGCTAGTTCCTCCTCCAGCAGTCTGCAAGCAGGGTCATGTAGAATTAAACAAACACAGAGCTCATTTACCCAAATACCAGACAGGACTGTTTATACCCCAAGAACTGGTGGGAAGCATGCGGGAGTGGACATGGATGAGGGTAATTTTGGAAGAGAGAAGCAGAAACTAGGGAAACATCTCCTCTTAAAGGAGATGGAAGAAACACTCCCTGAATCGAGAGGGGGGCCTGAGGATAATGGTTCTGGGAAACTCAAGCTTTAGGAGTGATGCTTCGTTGCAAGGCTGGGAGGGGCTGGTCTTCATTTTCTGGGTAGCAAAAGAAGCAAAATCAATTTTTCTGTGTAAGTGGCCTACATACAAAGCCTGGATTCAGTCTAAGAAGGGGGAGTTCTCATCTGCTGCCTTCTACACCTGCTGTGTGTAGATCAGAATGTGTCTTCCATCTACTGCCCCATCTCGCTCTCTCCTGCCTGCCCCACTGTAGAGCCTCCATAACGTGCACCAAGAGCTACATGGATCAGGTAAATGAAAACATCCCAACCTGACTCCTCCAATTCCACAGAGATCACTATACTTGTGTGAACCTCAAATCATTTTAATATAGGCTCTTTCTAATACAGACCCCAAAGCCTGCCTTCAGAATAATGGACCACAAACCAGGGACCATTCAGATGGGGCATTAGACAGACAATTTCAGAAAAGTATAGGCTCCACTCACTTCCTTTTGCTACTACAAGAAAGGTTTAAAAGGCTTTTGCCTGATGGCATATATATTTTTTAATAGAGTCAAGCCTACATCAGAAAATATACTTTAAAATAATGGCATTTCAGGTAATAATTTGAAAATGCCTAAGTGGACAAGATTGCATACCTGTCCTGCTTTCTCTGGATGACCCATAAATCACCAATTCATCTGGTGGCAGCTGCTAGAATTTCAAGCACAGGTGCCTTCAAGAAAACTGCCTTTGGTGCGCTAACCTTAACATCTCAAACCTAAAAGAAGACAGTAGGGTCACTTAGTGGCTCAACCTATAGACTTGGAGGAAAAGGACTCCCTGAGTATCAAATTTAGAGAACCAATCAATGACTTACGAAAACATTCCTTGAGGGAAGAGATGGAGGCAGGTGACAGCTCTCCAGCTTGCCTCTGGAAACCAAAGCTCAGGACCTCTCGAGAAACCAAAAGAGCCCCCAAACCTGTTGACCTGCTCCTGAAGATTTCCATGTCTCCAAAACTCTAAAATCAGCCAAAAATTAGAATATTATTTAGTATACTCCTCAAAGTCATCTCTGTATCCCTTTGCCCCTACAAAAGACCTGCCCCCGGCGACCTCCAACATTAACTCTCCTAGACAGGAAAAAGGAGAAGGCATCCATTTACCAAGAAATCAGGGGTCCCCACCCCCAACCTCCAAGAGGTTGGGGGTTAGGGGAAAGACATTCATTAGCAAGTTGCAGGTGGTGTTACCAGAGTGTTATTTATTATTTGTTGGCTGCCAAGGCTTTCCTGAGCCTGCAAAGACAGAGCCATTGCCTCAGGGGCTGCAAAGTCTGAGACAGACAAACAACATAAACCCAAGCGTGAAATCTGCCTCACTGAGGAGCTGGGGCAACCTCAGGGATAAGAGCCATCCCCTCTCTGGGGAGTCCTCTGGTTCCTAAAAGTCTTGGGGAAGGTACAATGTTCAGATGAGATCCCAGATCGAGAGTAGCAGGCTCTGCAAAGGAATGAGAGGGGCTCCAAAGGAAGGAGCCCAGGCACAGGTTGAGGCAAGAGGTCTCAGCATGGTGCGAGAGGTAGGAGGAAATGAGATCAGGGTTACAGGCTGGGACAGCAGGCAGAGGAGGCGGGTTGGGGGAGAGGTGTTGCCGAATGGATGGGGGAGGCCAAGAGATGTCATCAGCTGTTGCACAGGGGAGCACTGATGCCAGAACACAAGTTGTGGCAAGAAATGAACTGCCAGAGGTATCGAATGATTGAATGGGAGTTTAACCAGAGGGGAAAAGGGGCTTGGTCATCGGTAATATCCTATGTTGAGATGCTACTGCTCCATTATAATTGGTTCATTCCCAGTATAAAGCAGACTACAGAAGAAAAAGGCTAGGGCATGGCATGGTAGGACTCTTCAAGACAACATATGACCATGTGTCCCTTTGCTGGAAACCCAACCATCTCAGAGAGTAGTGCAAGCTTTAAGTCTCGCTCATGACCTCTTTCCCTAGGAAAGTAATTTGAGAGCTCACTATTCCCTATGAGTTTTACCCTCTGGAATCTTTGCTCTGTAGTCCAGCTTCTTCAGGCTGGCCTCATCCTCTGTGCAGACCTCACTAACACAGGGGGCATGTTTGAAGGTTTAGCAAGGAAGATGGATCCTCATAGCTTCAAGAAGGACATATACAAAAGGGAGAGGGAAATAAGGACTCTTGTCTAGTCAGCCAGGTCAGCCTGGAAACTGATGAGGTGAGAGATGTCAAACCACCCTTGGCTGTCACCCTCTCACACAGAGCCATGGGAAATAAGGCTGACAGAATGGAAGGAAGACAGAATGGGCTTTAAACTAAGTCAGTCATGTGCTGTCTGTCACGAAGTCCTTCGCTAACCTTAATGTTATCACCTCCAGCTTTAACTTAATTCTTTTCCTCTTATTTGGAAAAGGAGAACAGCAAGTGCCCTTCTCCCTCATTCGGGAACCCCAGGGAATGTAAAAGCCCAGAGCCAGGCTACCAAATCCCTCAGCCCCTTCTGAACCCAGCACTACCAGGTATCTTTGCTGCACTCTTCCCAAGGCTACCAGGCTGGGCCAACTCTGAAGACAAGAAACATTCTAGAGTTTATCTACATTGCCGCTTCAAAACATGCACTCATTACTCAATGTCTTTGGAAGGTTCACCCCACAAAAACAAATTAATGCAGGCAAACACTTCAGCCTGATCTCCTCTGCAATTCGTGCCTGAGCAGAAAGGCAAAATGCCAGCCTCTTGATTTAGATTCACTAAACCTATCTGCAACAGGATGAGCTAACATTAAACTTTCTAAAGATCTGGTCTAAAATGGCTCTAAGAGACTTAAGACAGGACATTTCTCCTGTAGGGACAGTCACAGGGTCACTACAAAGATTGGGTCTGACCTCCTACAGCATATCCTCAAACAGCAGCGCTGAAAATTCTTCTCCCTCCAGCTTCCTCCAAAATGTCAGCCCCCCTAAGTGGGACAGGAAACAGCCATGGCTATAATGCAGGGTAAATCTCTCTGTAAGTTCCCACTTGCACCCCAAATTGTTAATTCCTAAACTCTGTGAACACTGGGAATGGAGAACAATGACACAGACCATCAGAAAATGTTTGATCAATTTTCTAAAGTCTAATTGATTCTGAAACATACTATAGGAAGCTTTTGTATAATCTTTGCCTGTTATATTTAGGTAGACATTGCATTGCTTTCCTTAACACATGCTTGCTCAGAGCTGTGAGGGGAAGCCGGCCTAAGGTTACAAATCCAAGGCAAAGGTGTCACAGAATGGAAAATAAATAATGGACCGTATTTAAACCACCCATTCCTACCAGGCTCTCACAGTCACTATGCAGAGAAACCCAGACCTGCCATCCATCCACCAGGGGGCCAGGCGGCCAGCAGTCCTTGCCTGTAGCACACGCAGGGGCTGAGAGAAATGAGGCTTTATTTCTAACCACTGCAGGCTCTCAGGGCACAGGAGGGTCTATTCTCATAACGTCAGCTATGGAATTCATTCTATCCTTCAATTGGTTTTCAATTTGACTAATCTATTGAAGGAGGAGGCAATCAGGTCAGGCAGAGAGGAAAACATCCTAACAGGAATGTGGGCCTATTAGCCTCTAGGATTTCTTAGACTGGTTGGCTTTAATAAAAGCATAAAATCTGTTCTCTTTTTCAAGCTAGATTACAGAAGAGTCTCTCCTGAGGCAATGGGATTGGCGAAATGACTCTCCTGCTTCCTCAGAGTCTTGAATCTTCTTGTTTAGGGAAAGCCAGATCCAATATCCAGGAGGTGAGAGCTGCAGTGTTATTTTACAAACAAGCCCTCCCTATATCAACGCCACTTACTGTACTGGAAGCCGGTATTAAGTGAACCACTAGTGTAGTGTATCAAGGGCTTATTGAATATTGATTCCCATTTACGTGACAGCAAAATGGCCTAAGAAATCTTCTCTGGATGCCTCAGCCCCTTGATAAAGAGGGTGTTAGTTTTGTTTTATGAAGCCGGGATCCAGGCCAGTCACATCTTATAGCTCCACTTACTTTTATTTAATAAAAACAAGGGATGATATGAGTGAGGAGGGGGAGTGTGTTGTATCATGTTGTTTTTCAAGAGGATTCGATCTGTTAGCAAAGCAAGGGGAACAAGAGTTAGACTTCAGGAAAGATTTTGCATCGGGCAATAGGCCAAGGAAGGGGATAGAAAAATTCCAAAATGAACACCCCCAAAGGCAGGTACAGGTCTTTCTTCCAAGAAAAGAACCCTACCTCGGTGAGATAAGGAAAAAAATTTTCTCTCCAGCAAATCCCATACCAGCAAACAATGCCACTGCTTTCAGTGACAAGAGATTGCTTCTGGCAGCAAGAGCAGAATCATAACCTCTCGGCAGGGAAGGAGGGATCCAAAGGTTGCCATATTCCTTCCCCATATGCCAGATCTCCACTAACCCAGCCCTTAACCCAATGGGAATTCCTCCTATTCTCCACATTTTCCAGAAAAAGAGATTACACTAGCTTTCCCATTCCACCCCACCCTACCCTCAGTTTCTAGCAAAGAAAAGTTTCCTAATGCTAAGTCTTAGTTCTATTCACCCATTTCTTCAAAATGTTCCCCTTAGAAAATAAGCTACAATACTTTTATGGAAAAGAGCTGCTCTCCATCCCAGAACAGAATGGGGTGGGGAGGGGAGGACAGGGAAGAGATCCTCTCCTGGATCCTCACCCCACTGGGACTCAACTCTTAGGTTTACACATGACCTCTCAATATGGAGGGCAGTAGCTTCCCAGAAGGCTGCGGCATCTCTCTAGTGAGCTTTAACCATCAAAGCTATTTTCCTCCCCCTGACTAGATGGGGTGCAGAGGCAGAGGGATGGCGAGATTGGAGACATAGCAACAGGAGGGGGTGAACAGAGGAGCTGGGGAGTGACCACAAATTGGTCAGCCTGCCAAGAGCCACTGACCCTGTTTTAATATCCCAGAGGTTGGAGGCGAGAGTAGAAATCACAGGCTCCAGAAAAAACAATCTTTGAAAGAAAATTGCCTGTCGCAGCCAGAGATATATGAAAGTGCAGTTACAGTCGGGGGGAGCGACTGTAAAACTACACCTGGTTATTGCACTGACTGGCTGACACCATGATGCTTTTGCACTCCAAACAGTTTTGTTGAAATGAAAAATCCCTACGGACTTGAGTAACTAAGATGGTGTGGGATGGGGGAGGTAGAAAGGAAAGGGGCAGGGTAGAGGCAGATCCGTGATGACTGGGTTGGAGATGGGATGAACACAGAGGAAGGGCTGGGGGGACCAGGGACTTAGAACTCAGGTCTCACAATGGCAAGGGGCAAGAAGGAGGGAGAGCTCTTAACCCAGGGGTTTTACACCAAGTTCCACAAATGAACTCTCCATCTGACAGTCTTTGGCTATCGCTCCTGTCTCTGCCCTTCCATCTGACTTTACACCTCTTCATTCTCTCACTTACCTCTCACCGCTCCGCTCTCCCTTGTCCATCTCTCTGTCCTTTGCTTTCTCTCCGAATCTGCCTGGTTTCCCCATCTGTTCCTTTAACTATAACTATCTTTGTGTCTCTGTCTCCATGGTATCTGTCCCTCTTGTCATCCTTCCCTTTTCTTACAGTCAGCCTCTTCTTTCCATCTATTGGGGCATCGCTCTTTCTCTCCCTGATTCTCTCTACTCTAATGAAAAGTGGCCAGGGAGCAGAGGAAAGGAATTCTAAAAACAATTGTCAACTACCTTTTATTAAGCGCTTACTACATGCCAAGCCCTCATTTAAACATTCTCTTATTTAACCCATAGTCTGAGAGGTGGGTCTTATGATCCCTATTTTACAGATGGGGAAATAAGATCCAGTTGTCTGAGTAACAAAATACAAAGTGGCAGAGCTGGAATTCAAACCCAGACTTGCTTGGCTTCAAATACATCATCCTTAACAATTAATGGACAAGAAAGACAAGACAGAAAAATGGTAAAAGGGCAAGTAGATGGGAAAGATCCTGGAGAAAACTGTGGTGGCAGGAGTAGGTATCAGACCAATCAGTGGGAGCCACTAGATGCCGGTCCTCAGCCTGCCGACCTTCAGACCTGATCGGTCTAGGACATCAGCACCCTCCTGACTCACACCTGGGTGTCAGGGATAAGAGAACCACCAGCCCTAAAAGGAGCACCCCCATCTCCAGTCTGGGCCTAGACTTTTTCTAAGACTCCTAAAGCCAGTCCTTCCCAACTGAGCCCTCAAATTCTTTGTGGGAAAAAACTGGTTTCTGGTGGCTTGGGATGACATGATCTCACAGCCAAAGACATCCGTTTACACGTTTGTTACGTGTAAATAACATCATCAAAGCTATATTGGACCACAAAATTATCAGGCTGGAAGACAGGTCTTTTATCTATCCCCAATAAATCTCTCCTTCATGTTAAAGCTGCAGTCCTCTCCATGGCTCCATTCCAGTTCCTTTCACTGTTCAAAAAGTTTGTTCTTAGCACTCATCTCTCTCTCTCTCTCCTGCTTGCACTGAATCTTGATGGAAACACTCTAGCTATGCAACTCTTGTATCAGGAGTGCCTGGCATGTGCCACAGAGCATGAGATGGGATCTCTGTTATCTCAGTGTCATTACAAATGGAATAATTGGTCATAAAAATTATGCAGTCTGTTGGAAAAGAAATAACACACACATACACTCATTACAGATTCCTGAGATAGCTTCTCCTAGCTAAAATTTCATGGTCTCTCCATATCCCAGTCATCACCAATATCCTCCTACCTCCAAGTGCCCAAAACATTGAGTCTTTCCTAGAAAGAAAGAGAAGACAGAATACAGACCCAAAGCTACAGCCCCATCAGAAATTTTGCTCCACTGAACCAACACAACCTGACCTAGAAATTGAGACATTTTTTAAATGCCTATTCCTTCTCTCATAAAGGAACTGCATGCAAATAAGACAATATCTTAGATAATTTTTGAACCAGAAAGACAGGATTTCCTTAAATTTACTCCTCATCAGCCAGTGTATACCGACATCAGTATGAAGTGAGATACAGAGAAAGAAGTGCTATCCTTGTCTTTGGAGAGCCCTCAGCTTGATGGAGAAAATGTTTAGGACACAGAAATACTGAACTAAATGCTACAGCAGTGCTTCTAAGAGTCATGTCCCAGAGCTGGGACAAAATATGAGCATGAGATATCATAGTAATACAAGAAGTGACCAACCCCATGCCGGAAAAGAGGGCAGTGAAGGGTATTATTATTTACTCTGAATGACTGCAATCCTGAAAGACCTGGGCTGTGTCCCCTCTCCTGGTCCTCACCACCAGGCCCCAGCGCCTCACCCTGACGCTCTGGCCATGCAATAACACAGGATTAGATAATGGCATGTGGTAAAACTCAAAGGGCACTGCTTCAAAAGGTAAGTACTTTTGGAGATGACAAGAGACACACACAAGGTCTTTTACTCGGGCTGTAATATCTGAAGGCCTCTGCTCTAGAAATCACCATTAGGAGAAGACCAAGAAACACGTTACACCACCTGTAGAGCAAACAGAGTAATTTTTTCCCATCACTCTGGGGAAACATCTCTTATTTACATTATTTTCCTGCTCAATAGACCATATCGTCCCAGTCTACCCCAAACTATGTTGTCCCCCAGGTATTGTATAATCCCTTCGTGCCCTAAAAAGCAACAAGCCAGCGGATCCTGGCATCTTCCTCTGGAGGTAGCCAAGAAGAGCGAGGCACCGGCCAAAAGCACGTCCAACTCCTCCGGCCGCACAGCCTTTGCTCCAGTATGGCACAGTTCTCCTCCACCTGGAAGGGGAGAGTGCAGAAGATGTTCCCAAAGGGAGAAGGAACAACAAGAAAGGAGGTTGGATGTGAGCCAGGCAGACTCAGAGACTGGCTCCACGTTTCCCAGCTGTGGACTCAACTTCTTGGAGTGAGAGCAAAGAGTGAGACGAGATGATTGCTATGTGAAGAACAGGTTTGACTCCCACACCCTGTCTTTGCTCTTCATGCCCCTCCTCACTCCCTCTTAGTCGGGGGAGGAAGAAGTAGAGAATTACACCAGCTCCTCGGCTACAATCAAACCTCCTACAAAATATGAATCAGCTCTAGCTGTGGAGACAGAAACCAGAAAATTATTTTGAGACCTGGAGCCCTGCTTCCCCTTGGGACTTAGGTGACAAATGTCTGCTTGGAGACAAGTGCTTAATTCTGGGGAAACACCATCAGCTAACCTCAAAGTGAATTTTAGGGAGCTTTGCCCCTGTTCTGCCTAACTATGAGACAGCTAGGGAGTTTCTCATTATGTAAGCCTCATGCCTTTCCCTTGAGAATACTGACTCCTGTACTCTCTCTGCTTCGGAGAGTCAGTTCCTAGTTTTCTACGCAATTTTGTTAGAGACTCATAAATTGAAAGGACATAAAACGTCCTTCTTCCCCTCCTAAAAAGTATCCATAAAGTTTGAATCTCGTCTAGAGGCGTTGCTTAGATAATTTTTTCTTATGCACACCTGCAATATAAATTCTTTTTCAGGGGGGGTCCTACAGCAGTGCTTCTTGAACTTTAATGTGCATACCAGTAATCTAGAGATCTTGTTAAAATGCAGATTCTTAGTAGGTTGGGGTGGAGCCTGACATTCTGCATTTCTAACAAGCTACTAAGTGATGCTAATCCTGCTAGACCCCAGACCACACTTTGAGTAGCAGGGAACTAGAATAGAGTACACTGAACCCAGAATGGATTTCAGCAAGAAGCTCGTGCCTTGAGATGGCCTCCAGTCTGGGAGGGAAATAACACACAGATAAAGAGGCAAGAACAGGGTCAGAGAAACCAGGCAGGATACTAGACATAGGCTGGGAAGGCAGGGGTCATATAACAGGGGCGTATTAGCGCATCGGGGAGGGTGTCCTAAAGCAGAACCTACAGTGGGAGGGCGACACATGCTAAGACTCTGGTGGAGAAATGTCACTTGCACAATGGCCAGGACCCAGAATTGCCAGTCGGAGAGGGGCCCTGAGGCAACAACGGATGGAAGCTCATTGGAGTGAGTCTGCAGGGGCCAATGGAAGGGTCTTGAAATTCAGTCTGAGGAGCTGAGATTTAGCAGAAGAAATTGCATGTCTGTGGCCAGAATGGTGCTTTAAGAAGCTGAGTCAAATCACAGTGGAGGGATGCCGGGGACCAGAGGAAGGGGGCAGGGGGGGTTATTGCATAACATGTTTTGACTTTCAGTTTGGGAAGATGAGATAGTTCTGGAGATGGATGGTGGTGATGGTTGTACAACAGCATGAATGTACTTAATGTCACTGAAATGTACACCTAAAAATGGTTAAAATGGTACATTTTATGTTATGTATATTTTACCACAATTTCAAAAAATCGTAGTGAAGGCAGAGGCCATCAGAAGATGGCACTACTATCTAAACGTGACTAAAATCCAAGCCCACCTAGACTGAGGACAGGCTGAAAAATGGGCCTCCTGGAGTGAAAATAAACTGTGACCATCTCTCAATCCCTACCCCTCCCTTTCACTCTTCTACCGTAAGATAGGTTGCTTATGTTCTTAAGGATTTGAAAGAAAAACAGCCACATTACAAATGGGTTTCTGTTGTGCCTTTGAGCACGACCTGTTCATCTTGAGTCATTAGGAGCTGCTCTGCCGGTGCCCTGCATGCTCTGCTCGCTCGGCAGCCTGCAGATGAAAGAACTGGATGATGGGGAAGGCGAGCTCTTAAAATGCCCAGGCTCAGCGTCCTTGGGAACACGCAGCTATCTGCTGGCTGCACAAGGACATTAGGGAGAAAAGGGATGAGCCAAACTGGTAGGGAACGAAAACAGACTGTGAAAAGAACCTACCAGCCATCAAAGAAAGAAACATTCCCAAGAAGAAGATAGTGGCTATGCTAAGAGGCCACAGAAGCAAAGCAGCAGCATTGCCTAAAGTAGGGGACATGGGAGACACAGAAAAAAGGAAAGAAAGAGCAGGAAAAAAGAGAAAGTGTATGCTTGGGCTAGAGACAGAGCTAACTAAAAATAGTAGAATACCAGCCCAATGCATAAACATTTCTACCAGACCCAGGCTATAAAGAAATAGGCTTGCCCTAAATAAAGGATGGGCCTCAAGCTAGACAACTGGGAGAGATTCCTGACAGGATTTGAGGGGCTGAGAAGGGAGTTTGGGAAACCAAAAACATTTGCTTGGGTCAGTCTGGAGGCAGGTAGAAGAGAAAAGAAGCCCTGGAAGGTCAGGCAGTTGTCCTGAAACCCGTTATGCGGATCCATCAAACGGAGAAGCAGCAGAATGATCCCCCATTGCAACCCGTCCATCAGAGGCAGCTCAGACAACATGGGCTCCAATGAGCTGAGAAGAGACCCGCTTCCCATCCTGGGATCCTGGAAGGTTCTCTGCCTCTGAGCAGCTTCCATCCCAGCTCTCTGCCTCCACCCTCTGTAGGTAATGGAGTGAATCGAGCCAGCTGCTCTTAAGTCATTAACAGGAGCAGGGCTTGATGATATCTTCTGACTCATGGCAGCCTAGTCAGACCCTTAATCTCTCTTGGAAATCCATCATGTAGGATCAAGCAATACTACAGCTCTCCCATGTAATCCTGACTCCTCCCGGCTCATCACAGCAATTCCCTTGACTCCAATGACAATGCAAAGAAACTATTAATACATTGCGATTGGGGGGATTTCTCCGATGACTTATGTTTTCATACCTAAGTGGTTAAGGGCTCCTTTCTGAAGTCTGCCCTCAATTTCTATTACTATAATACAACGAAAGACATTTTTTTTCTTCAAGGAAAGGTTTTTTTAAAGGGACATAGATCTCATTAGCTATAAAGATCAAAGAATAAATAGAAAAGAGACTAAAGGTTGAGGCAATTCAAAATTATTTAAAATTATCTTTTGGGCTCTTCTATTTGTAGGAGATAAAGGCTCTCCTCCATTCCCAAAAGAAGTTAAGAGAGAATCTTACCTAACACTCACAAGAGTTTTTAAAGGACTTTTACACCCATTGTTTGAACCAATCTGCACAAACACCCCAGGATATGAGGAAGGTAGGTAATAATATGATGCGCATTTCAAAAGGAAAAAGTGTAAGTGGGTACACTAAAGCCCAGGGAATGATCTTAACTTCAGGAGTTACTAAGGTTAGGCATTGAGAAGAACTCGCCATCTGTAGGAATTGTGAAACACTGGAATTCACTACTAAGGGAATGTGAGTCAATCCAATTTGTCACAACTGAAAGAGGACTTTGGAAAAAGAAGGCCAAAGGGCTCCACTTGTCACATGGCATCAAAATTGTTCTAGTATTTATGTGTCTCATGTACTAGACCCCAAGCTGAGTCTGCAGCAGTTCCCTGTTGTAGCCCCAGAACTAACCAGAGGGCCTGATATTTAACAAGTACTAGATATGAGACAAAGGAAGGGAGCCGGGAAAGAGGGAAAAAGGAAGGTAGGAAGCGCTGAGGGACACTGTAGGGAGATGAGCAGAGGCTGAGAAGAAACTAGGGGAAGGAGACAAGAACTGAGAGGATGCAGGAAAAGGCACAGGAGCTACAATACATGGTAAGAGACAAAAACAGGCATTGCAGGAAACAGGAGCAAAAGAACTGGGACTGCCAAGACAGCAGCAGAAACAGAACGGAAGCAGGGTAAAAAAGGGGGGGAAAAAAAGAAGGGTATGGGGAAATTTCTGGGAAAGAAACATTCTCTTATAGCCCCAACAGTTGGTGCCTCCTGCTGGAGGAGGTCGCTTCTCCAGGGTCCTGTAAATCAGGAGCTGTGTTAGGTGCTAGCATATGACAGCAGAGAAGAACTAAGCACAAGACAGACTAGCAGGAGACAGGTATTTATTCAGCAAACATCCCGTAGCAAATCTACAAGGAGAGAGGAGCCAGCGTTGGCAGCTGCTTTACTCTGAAGTCACTAGACAAGTTAGGTGAGTGGAAGGAATTTGGGGAACACATAGGCGCTACTGTGCCTGAGACATGATCTCACTGTGCGGGGCATCTGGGTACCCACCTCAGCTCAGAGCTGATTACAGGGCTGTGGGGGGCAAAAGTCAGGGTGCTCTGGGACAGGAAGCAAGCCTGACTCCTGGATGTGCTCTGTGTTTTCTTGGAGAGTCACTCAAGCTCTCTGGCCCTCACAGGGAAAGTGGCTAGAACTGGACAGCCAGGGTTTTTTCAGCATCCAGGACTTATGCGTTTAACACCTGGTGTGTTTGACAACAGCTTTTTCACTGGCCTTTCCTACCCACCTACCATCATCCATCAACCTCTTCTCCCCTGATTTAGCACCCCATGTTTCACAGCAGGCAGACTGTGCTGAGGCTCCCTGAAGAGCTGCAGAGATCCAGTGTGCAGGAAATGCTTCCTATTGCTGCAGGGGAAATTTCAAGGAAGATTACTGGACCATGGAGACCCAAACCTAGTCTCTGGTTTCTCAGAGGCCCAGCTATCTGTACGCAAATTAGGATGGCACTGCTCAAAGGTGCTTCTTGAAGTCCCAGACCACCCCACTGGTAAGAAGGGTCTCTGTTTCTGCTGCTGCTCTCCCTCCACAAACTTCTTGTATGTACCTAGAGGTGTCAGAGAAGACAACCCAATCAATCTTGGAACCTAGAGACTCTACCCTGCTAAAGACCTCTACCCTCGCCAACCTCCCCATCCCATCCCAAATCTTGATTCTTTGGAGGACATGAAAAAGTAGCTTTTCTCTCTTACAGCTTCTCTTGATGTGCTGCAGAAATCAGGAGAATAGAAATGAAGATTTCAGCTATCACCATGGAAACTGGCAGTCTCTATGGCTTCCCCTCACGTACACTCCCCATCAACTCTTTCCCTCCCACCGCTAAGTCATATCAGCTCATGAGATTTCTCTTTGTGGCCAAACCCACCAATTCATCGGAAACAAAGAACAGAAAAATAGCTGGTTTGGAGAAAAAAGGCTGAGCCCTGGCTTTCCAACCACTCACCCAGGCTGAGGTTTGCTCTGAGATCATCACATCTCTTCTTTCACACAGATGCTCCTGACCACCCCCACCCAATCCCACCACCCCTCTGATCCTTTCTCTCTATTCTCACATAGTTCCCGCAGCCAGGACTCCTGTTCTCTTGGTCCCCAAATAGGAATCCCTTAGCTTCACAAGCCCCCCATACAAACCCCCTGAGGCTCAGTCTGCCATCCTCAGAGGCCAGATGCCTTCATCCCCACCTAGACCCATTCCTCCCACCACTCGCATGCAGACCCACTGTGTTCCCACTGCGCTCACAGTCCTGGAGCCTCTCACCCCACTCGGGTACTCTGCATTCTTCACGGTCTCCAGCTCAGGGTCCTCATCCCCTCTCCTGCCCCGTATTCTCAGGCACTTCTTTATGAAAAAATGTTTTACAAAATATCAATATTTCCCACCATTCATTCCCCTTTCCCCCTTCGATCTTAATTCAACCTCCAGATTGGATGTTTGAACACTTCAGAGAAGAGGGAGAAAAGGAAAATCTCTCTCAACGCTCTCTTCCTCTAACCCTGTCCTGCCCCAGTCCTCACTGGGGGCTGCGAGACTTAATTAGCCTTTCCAGATTACTCTAAGATTCTTCAGAGAGGCTCCAAAGACTATTCTGTGCTGGGCGGAATTTTATCGGCGTCTTTTACAGCTTTGTTTGTTCTTCAATTTCTCCAGCTCGGATTCTTTATCCGAGTCTCTTCAGTCATAAAACAACCTCAAAAGGACAAGCTGAAGCCTAACTACTTAGAGCTACCTTGACGCCTTCCTCTCGCCCCACCCCGTGATTGAGAAGGGGCCCCTGGGTCCCTATGGTTCCCCCCAACCTCCTCCACCCGCCCACCAGGCACCCATCCAAAAACGTGGTATTCCACTGCCCCCCCATCTGGGAAAATGGAAACAGAGGATGACTCAGGGGGTCAGGGAGGATCAAGACTTGTTTAGAGCTTTGAGATCTCTGGATGAAAAGTAAAAAGGGTGGGGAGTTATGAAAAAGTCAGGTGAAGCGTCTGGGACTCAGGAGAAAATCTCTGTCCACCCCACCCACCCACTTCCCAGACTGAGGCTCTTAGTCTTTCAGAAATGGGTGCAAAACAGATTGGCATTGAAGCATGAACACTTCAAGCTAGCCTGAGCAGAACTGCCCAAGCATTTACTTCTTCCGTAGGGAGTTGAAAATTGAAAAGACATACATGTATCTAAGATAGTCACTGTCTATTTCAGCCAAATGATCTAAAACTTTTTCATGAAAGCCCAGCCTATTACTGCTTTGGTCAAGATCTGGACTTCAGTGAAAGAAGAAGACTTGCAGAGGACTGAGCATAAAGTCTGTTGTGTTTCTAGAGAGTTATTTTACCTCACCTCTCAAGAACAAGACAAGTAAAAAGCTAGTAACAACACCAGAAGACATTAAAGGTGGCCCTATTATGTACTCTCTCCTTCCCAAGGATGTCTCTGACTCTCTAGCTTTCCCTCTGAACACTCTTTTTTCCTCAATTATCTCATTCATTTTCACAGCTTCCATTATTTACTTCTATGTGGGTGTGGTCTGAATCTGTCCTTGCAGACCTGGCCACATTCCCTCTAGTCTTCCACTTCCAATGTATGATGAATTTTCCCAGTGGGGGCTCCACTGGCACCCTGAGCCAACTTAGTCTAAGAAGTAATGTATATTCCCTTCAAAATCAGCCCCTTCTTCTAACGTCCTCTTTTTCCATTAGATGTACCAGTATTCGCTAGTCATCAAGCTGAGAACCTCCACCTTCATCTTGGACCCCTTTCTCTTTCCCTTTTCTCCCATCTTACCCACCCTCCTCACTACTACCCATCCAAGTCCATGAGGAAAGAAGTTCTGTTCATCATGTTTTCACAGTGTTGGTACCACCACCCATTCATTTCTATTCCCACGCCATTGTCCTAGTTTAGTCTTTTAGCATCTGTCATCTAAACTTCTATATCAGTATCCTAACTGATCTCTTCACCTCTCATCTCTTTTCCAGGTTATCTGCCCACTGCCTCAAGAATAATCTCATATAAACAGTTTTTGGAGGTTGGGCATGGTGGCTCATGCCTGTAATCCTAGCACTCTGGGAGGCCGAGGCGGGTGGATCGTTTGAGCTCAGGAATTTGAGACCAGCCTGAGCAAGAGTGAGACCCCATCTCTACTAAAAAAATAGAAAGAAATTAGCAGGACAACTAAATATATATATATATATGTGTGTGTGTGTATATATATAAATTAGCCGGGCATGGTGGCGCATGCCTGTAGTCCCAGCTACTGGGGAGCCTGAGGCAGGAGGATCCCTTGAGCCCAGGAGTTTGAGGTTGATGTGAGCTAGGATGACGCCACAGCACTCTAGCCAGAGCAACAGAGTGAGACTCTGTTTCAAAAAAAAAAAAAAAACAAAACGAACAAACAGTTTTTGCATGGCCTTTCATCCCCTCTACTAGAATCTACAGTTCTATTCATATCTCTTTCACTGTCCTTACATGAACTCTCTGTGCCAGAAAAATCGGTCATTCATTCATTCATTTATTGAACAAGTATGTGTTGAACATCTAGCTACTATATATTTGACATGCTGAGAAATCAGATGTGAATGTATACTATCCTTGACCTTAAGAAGCTCAGAGAAAGCTCTGCTTAGTGTCCATAGAATGTCTTTTGTTTTCTTGCTTCCATAATTTTGAGTCATTTTATTCATTTTATTCTCTGTCTGTTCATAAAATTTTCCTTAAAATCACATCACTCCTGTGACGCTTTCCTTAGCCATCCCATCACAATTCTTCCTCCTTTTCCAGAATTCCAATATCTCTTCATCAGTAAGTCTGTCTCACTTACCAGGCATTCTTACTACCTTGACTTATGGTTTCCCAGTGCTATACTTAAATATACACATTATACACACACACACACACACACACACACACACACACACACACACACACACATATATATTCCCAAATGATTTCAAGAACTTGGGAGGTAGGGACTACCTGTCTTTTTGTTGCCCGCATGTTTAGTGCAATGCCTTACACATACAATTATGCAAGTAATATGATTGGAGACACCACACTAGCCAACAGAAGAAGGGAATTTCAGGAATGGAAATGCAATGTAGTGTCATGGAAAAAGCAGTGGTTCTGAAGTCAAAAAGAAGTGAGTTTGCCTTCCAGCTGACAAATAAACACAAAAGGTTAAAACCTAGGAGTCCTGACCAGGGGAGTCGTCCTCTCCATCACTGCCACCACTAGCAGCAGCAGCAGGTGTCCATTAGGGCTGCAAGAGCTCCTCTAAGAGTAGAGAAAGGAAAAGGGGAAGGGTGAGTCAGCAGGAGCTGGAAACAAGAGGGTTTTATTCAAAGGGAAGAAGTCTGTGATGCAAGCTCTGGGGAAACAATGTGCTCCCTGTATGCTCACCCCTTCCCCACCCATCAGGCCTCCACCTCCCTCTTCTCCCCACACTCCAGTCAGGTCATTGACCAAGTCTCTGGTCAGCATCAGGACAAGAGCAAAAGCCTCCCAAGATCCTCTGGTTTGTGTCTAGCCATTCTCCATTCAACAACCTTAACCTTCACCATCATCCTGACTTTTCTCCTTCTTAGGGGCCAGCAGTGGCTCACAATTATCCCTAATTTCAAATCATTATTCCTCAACCAAGTTTCAGGGTTTAACTTCATGCTGTGTTTGCACAAAGCTCACTCTTTGCTTTAAGCAAACCAAGCCTGCTTCTATTCTGTCTACCTCCAAACCCACAGACCTCTGTCTGACACATTCTTTTCTCTTTATTCACTGTCCTTTCCCTTCTTTCAACAGGTCTATCCTTTCCTCTCTTTCAAGCCCTGCTCAGCATTCTCCTCTAGGCAGCCTTCCCTCAGTAAGCCACGTTTCTAATTCTGACCCCACTTTTACACCACGTATCTTATCTGGTACCCAGTTAACTATTTCATTTGTATGCATTTCTCTGGCTCTGACTTCTGTAGCCTGACTCCTTCTTAAAGTAGGAGCTCCGCCTCCCCCTCAATAATATTTTGAGTGTTTTATGTTCAGAATTGAGCATAAAAAGAGTCTGAGTTACAGAGTTATACAAAAATGGAGTAGACAACCTGGGAGGGAGGAAGTGGGCAGAAGTTCACAGGGGTGGGGATGTGGGATGCAGACTTGATATGAGAGGCACCAGGACTTCAGGGTACAATCATTTAGCTTCTCTTCATTGTCTGTCTGCGCATGCTTCTGGGCTGGGGGTCATACAGAGAAATTACACAGATGGTCTTTCTGAACTTTAAGGTCTCTTAATATAGTCATGATGATATAATAAATAAAGGACAAATGAACACCAAAAAAGAAAGAATCAAAAGATTATGGGCTAAAAATGATAAATAATAATATCCCACAAAAGTCAGAAGTAGATATAATTGAGAATGAGGACCAAGATATGTGTTTAATGAGAGGGGAGGACAGGGCTTGAAAAATGGAGTTGAAGCCTGGCATGGTGACACATGCCTGTAGTCCCAGCAATTCAGGGAGGCTCAGGTAGGAGGATCACTTGAGCCCAGGAGACGGAGGCTGCAGTGAGCTATGATCACACCACTTCACTCCAGCCTGGGCAATAGAGCGAGACTCCATCTCTGAAAAAAAAGAAAAGAAAAATGGAGTTAGAGAGGGCTGGGATTGGGGGAAGTGTTCCAAGTCCAGTCACATGAGATCAAAGAAGTCACCAGCCCTCATCATATCCTGGAAGTCATCCTTAAAATGAAGGAACTTTTGGAATGCTTTGAATAATAGGCAAGAGATGACTTGCCAAAGATCATAGCCCCTGTTTGACAGACAGTGGAAACTGAACAAGTGGAAGGATAAGCCTGAGCCACGTGGCAGCAGGGTTTTGCTCCAATTCCAATCCTTCCCCACGCAGCACCGTAACCCCAGGCCCACACCGCTCCCTGGAACAGAGCACTGTTCCCAGCAGGACTGGAGTGATCTGAAAGAATTCTACCCCTCAAGATCCCTTCCACTTCCTACTGGAGGGCAGAACTTCAAACCCTGAAATACGTCCCCTCATCGATACCCCTTACAAGTATAATCATTCTTTACAATGTTCAAAGCACTCTTATCTCATATATATGATCCCATGTGAGACTCCCACTCCCTACTGAATTCCTGGTCCTCTCTCTGTGGAATGGAATAAAACCCTGTGTCACAGACAGACACGGTGGTGTTAGTACCTATTTCACAGTGCCTGGGACCTAGCTGGTGCTCAGGAAACACCAAGAAATGAAGGGTTGATTAATTGGTCAAATGTCTTAATTTCAACAAAATAGGATCAAGTGTCATATCAGAAAGGACTTCCTGGCTGCGTGGATGGGAAGCTATTAAGAGCCAGAACCATTAGTGGTCACAGATTTGGTCCACAAATTCTCAGGCCACCATGGACCTCCAAAATGTCTTTTCCTCCATCCTCAGCTTCTGAGAAAGGAAAGAAAGTGATCCTCACTATATGTCAGGAATAGGTTTATATACCTATAGTAACTCCTTTGTCCAAGCCACATTCCAGCCCAGCCCTTCCAGAAAGATTGCTTCTACTTTTTTCTTTAAATCCTACAAAAAGGATAACTTCACACATTTCACGTGGCGCCTTCCTATGTCCATTACTGAGGTTTTTCCTTTTGAGTAAAGGCTTTACTTTATGATGCAATTTAAGCTCCTTTCCATTCAAAGCGTGTCTTTTAATCCCTGCCTATCACAACCTCCTCCCTTACCCCAGCACCCATCCGTACATCCTGCATATACTTTGTTTTCTTCTCCCCTGGGTTTCTTGCCTCCTCTTCCACCCCAGAAGCAAATAACCCTCCCTAAACCACTAACGGTAAATGCAAAGAAAGGACACTGTGCTAAGGTGGAGGCCTTGAGCCTGGAGAGACTAACGAGGGCGGGAGGAGAGAGTCACCCGCTCTCCGTCAAGGTGGCTTTGCCTGCAGTTTTTATTATGCATCGATTTTCTTATCCATCTTCTTTAGAGCCTCTTAGATCTTCAGGCTGCGGCTGTTTCTCCAAATTGTCATTCACTCCAAGCTCTCTAGCTCCTTGCAGCAGCTAAGGGAGGGAGACAGAGGGGTGGAGGGGAGAAGGCAGCCAAGAGAGGTGAATGGGGGTTGCTAAGTAACCGTTGCCAAGGAGTCAGTACCAAGGAGCATCCCAAGCTGCCTGCTTATTCCAACCTACCCCCTTCCACATCCTCCCCTCACTTAAGTTCTCTCAGGTCTATAAAGCAGCTCGATTCTGTCACCTTCACCAACTGCAGAGCTTTTTCCCCAGCTCTTCAGGTGGAGGGATGCAGGTGCCAGTGCCTGAGAATCTCACTTTCCTGGACCTGGGCTGGACATCACGGGCACCCATCTGTCTTTCAGAAGGAACAGTTAAAAATAAATGACTAAAAAATTTAATATCATTAACAAAAAGAAAGATCATGTCTGCATAGACAGGTTATTCGCAGTGGCCTGTTCAGAGGGTGGACACAGGGACCAAGTGGAAAGCCAGACAGTCAGTGTCCATCTCCCAGAGAGGATTTGAACCTCCTCAGGGAAGCTCCACTATTTGATCTGAAATTCTGTGAATTCCAAGAATATAAGATATACCCTGTTTTAAGATCAGTTCCACACTAAGATGACATTTTAATTATTTGAAATTTTGATTATTAATTAGGATTATCCATGACTGCCCCTCAATTGATGCAAAGACTCTAGAAGGTATTACATAATATTTTATAACAAATTTACCTCCTTAATTTCATTTAATTCAAATAAACATCAGAAGTTCACATCCCTTCAGGAGGGTAGGGAGAGCATATAGCGGGAAGAATTGGTTTGGCTGTCACTACGTTAAACCAGTCTAGAATTCAAACCTTGCCACAGAGAATCCACAAAGCAGATAATCATTCTTCTTCCAATAACCCCAGATAACCCTGGAGTCACCATCTCACTGAGGCTAGTTCAGAGGAGGTTAGGTAATGATCACAGCTTACCCTGAGTTCTCACAGAGATCTCCATTTCTCAATCAACTGAGAGCATTCTCTTCACTAAACCTGCAGTTTCCATTATATACCACATATTGTTTTAGGTACAGCCAAAAAGGGTCTCTGTCTTTGGTCAAAAGGGTGTCTCAGCCATTCTCCTACCATTGCTGAGAAAAACAGATTCCACAGTCTCCTTCAAAATCTACCAGAGTTTTCCACTGGCAAGAGTCAATACATCTTAAATTTTCCAGGTGCTGCTTCACACCAAACAAGGGCACTAAGGATAAGAAGAATTATTTTTACCTACAGATCTTCAAAAGATAGCTGTACAGTATAGCAGAGTGCTGGTGCAGAGCAAGACTTTAGAGCTAAATGAGCACAATTCCACATGAGCAAGGAGCTTCACCTCTCTAAGCTTCAGTCCCATGTCTGTAAAGTGAGAATGATACCACCTAGTCCACAGAATTCTTTTAGAATTAAATAAGATGGAGTATGTATGCTGTCTTAACGTAAGTGCTCAGTACACAGTTGCTGCCATTATTATCAATATCATTATTATCCTCGGCCTACTCACAATCAGATAAACAGACACACAAAAATAGGGAATCTGCTCACCAAAGAATCTCATGTTTCTGTAGCCACTCAACTTCCAAAATTAAGCTAATCATCATCCAAGTGAAGCCAGGAGGCTAAGGCTACGTCTAGGAACAACATGGCCAAAGAAGGTAACCTACACTGAGGCTGGATAGAGCTAGAGCTCAGGCTGTAACCTTGATCCACACCACCTCCTTAAGGATCACCAGTTACATTATAAGCCCACAAAACAAAGTGTGAATTAAGAAATTGAGAAGAAAGAATCGGTAAGGAAAGGCTGTGTTATACGACCAAGGAGTTCCCTTTGCCCTGACTTCTTAATCTAACCACATTTTATTTAAGTCCCTGTCACCTTCACCCTAGCCCCAGCTATTAGGAAGGATGGGAGGGGAGGTGACTGCATGTTAGGCCACCCTTGCCAGTGTCTATCGAGCTCTTCCTGGTAGTCCTTCCTGATGCCTGACCACCATGGCTCTTGCTGTGCCCAAAGCCCACTCCCTCACATATGCTGCCCCTAAAACTTATCTTCCCACCTCCTCAACGTTAGAATTGTAGATGAAGAAGGTTAGGAGGGAAAAAAAGGAATGGTAATGAGAATGAAAGAAGGCAAGAAGAACCGGCCAGGTGGTGGGTGGAGGGGGGTTAAGAGGACCGGAGACAGGGATGAGAGAGGTTGCAGGGGAAGAATGAAATGTATAGAACAGCTCCCCCACTCTGCTAAGTGGTTATAGAAAGAAATAGGCCTGGTGAGGAGGGAAAAGAGGAAGAAGAGAGAAGAATGGGGACGTAAGCGACAGCTTTTCTGCAGGAAAAGGAAATGGGTTTAGGTCTAAGGGAGAAATACCCAGTGCGGATGCTGCTTTGGTGTTGCAGAGCCTGTCATGGAAGAGACTTAGGACTTTAAGATGCTCCCCTGACATGATGGGTCACAGGAGTGTCCGTTCAAGGGTAACTTGATGAGATAAACTCACAGGATGTGAAATAAAGGATAAGGGAAATTATTAGCAATCTGGCTTTTTGGAAAGTGATTGAAGAAGGATAAAGTATAAAAGTAAAGTAGTTAGTGATTTTGACTAAAGTCTTCCCCTCTCTCTCATCCCTTAATTCAAGGAACCCAGAGAGGATAATTGGACCCTCCTTCTTCCTCTAGCTCCCTTCCTTTCCTCCCCACCCCACCATCTTTTGAACTCCTTGAGAAAATCTGCCATATTCGTCTGCACTAATGTCAACCCTGGCACCAGAATCCACCCTGGCCTGCCCTGAGCTGCATGCCTTATCTCATCTGCCTAAGAAGGGAACCCATAGCACTGTCACCCACTGAGGGATAGACTCCAGAAATGACTTCTAGCTAGGAGCTAGAATATTAGAATCTCAGATACTAATTCTGTGCTCTACCTAAACCTGGGCTCCCTGGGTTCAGGAGTCAGCTTAATCATTCCCCTACCTCCCTATATGTTCCTGCTTCACTCTTCCTTTTCCTCCTTCAAGCAATTTTATTTTCTGTTCCACCTCATTTGCCTTGCATCCACAGCATAAAGCCCCTTCACAGATCTAAAACCACTTCAGCTCATAATCCCAGGTTCTGGCCCGAGTGCAAATGGAAGAAGGTGTGCAACTACTGCTGCATGCTTCCTGCTTTGGCACAGTGAGTAGCCCAGCTTGGACAAGAACTTGGCTGTTTGACTTGAAAGGCTATGTAGATGCCACTACTCTGAAGTGTCCAGCCAACTCTGATGATCAGAAGTCTCTCTTGTATATGCCCTTAGCAGCTAGAATAAATTGTGGTTCTTTCTTTTCCAACAAGTACCTCTTCAAAACCAGCAATATGAGTCCTCTAAGTACATGTCTGGACTATGAGGCAAAGATGTAGGGTTCATCTCAAAGCAGAGGTACAGTCTCTATCCTTGTTCAGGACACCACAGGCAGAGAAGCCGGTCCCAACTGGGTGCGGAAAGACTGAAGAGAGGTGAGGGCGACAACTTCAATTACAAAAGCTTATATTATCCAAAGTGAGACCTTCTCAACATTCTGAGGTGTTCCTCAGCATGACCAAGGAAGTTAAGTCCTTTGTGAGAATGGGAACAGCTATTCCTGAGCTAACAACTGAAGTATGTTATCCCAACAGGAAGCAGAAGCTGGGACTATGATCGATCCTCTACAAGAGACATGAACTAATGCTCCAAATTGTGCCAGGAGGAGGGGGCAGGAAAGTGGTCAAAGGAAGACCCTGGTGATGAAAGACTCCCTGAGGCTGCTGGGAATTGGCAGACTGCGTGCTTTCCATAGCCCTAGTTGCCTCCAACCTTGTAGCAGGGGTCCAAGAATGACCAAGGAGGTCTCTAAAGTCACTCGGAGGACAACTTTCCTCTCTCCCAAACCCCAAAGTCTCCAACCATCTCCCCCAAGAAGCACAGAGCCCAGAACCTGCTGATACTGAGATGAGAGGTAAAAAAGGAGTCTCTGGGACAGCAATTTGCCTATTCCTTTGTGTACCTCTGTCTCCATCTCTTCCCCAGCTTCTCACATCCTGGGGCATTATTTCAGAGCCTCTACCTTGATCTGTCTCCAAGTCTCTGGCAACATCAAAGCTCTTAACACCTGGTTTGCTTGCCGACTCCTAGGCTAGAGAAGAGGGGGCAGGGTCCATCCTGAGGCAAGGGGAGGGCCCTGACTTCCCCTCTTCCCAAGGCAGAGGGGGAGGCTGGGAGGTTGGACCAAGGACGGAGCCAAACCAAGGTTGAGTTACAAAAACGCCCCCTGGTGGGACAGTTGTTATTCTTATTCTATTATTGATTTTATTCTTGTTGTTATTCAGGCTATAAATTAAGGTAACTCATAATTATAGTAGGGTAAATATATTACAGTGACCAAAAAGGCCTTTCCTAATCTTCTTATCTAAAGAAGACTTGCCTGTTAGTCTCTGTCACAAGAACCTGTTTATTTCCTTCAGGTATTTATCATAAGCTGTAATCATTTGATTCTTTTCTTGCTTATTTTCTATTACTCATGAGAAAATCTCCATATTTGAATGAAAGAAAGAATGAATGATGAATAACTAAATAATAATGTAATAAACCTACCAGTGGGATAAAAACTTCCTAATAATATGATCTGTACCTGGAAGTATCATGTCCAAATCTTATTAACAATAACAATAACCTCTTTAACGAATATCCATAATGCCCCTATTTCCATGACCTCTTTCCCTACACCTATATACCCCTTATTAAATTTATTTAACAACTGTTTAGCTCTCTGTTAGGCACAGTGTAAAGAATATAAAATATACAGGGCATAGTCCCTCCACTCGAAAAGCTTACAGTTGAGTAAGGCGGAAAAGGAAGACGCACAATAGCTACAACCGAAGACCATGTGTGGTGAGACTGACGTCAAAGGACTGACTACAGGAGTTCAAAGCAAAAACATTGCTTCTGGCTGGGGCTACCCAGGAAGGCTCGGGCAGCAGGTCGCGTTTATGCTGAGCCACGATGGTCGTGCAGGTTTTCAGTAGTCAGAGATCGGGAAGGAGGAATTCCAGAGAAAAGACATAGCTAATGGGAAGGAATTCCTGACTTTGGGCATCATTTTATATTGAACTTCATTCATCATTAGAGAGTAAAATGCAAAAACCAATGAGATTCAAGATAAAACTGCAGAAGCTTAAGGCTTTGAATCGGGAAGACAGGAACCAGGACCCAGGTCCCAGCTCAGGTTCCACTTGTTCCCACTTCTCTTAAATCCGGTCTTATTTAAGAGATATACAAGGTTCAAACAGGACAGTGTGCCTATCGTCCCTCCATCTGCCTCTCATCTCCCCTCTACTCCCACTGAGTTCTTTATTAACAATGAAATGATGTCTTAATCTCATTACTGAAAAAAGCACAAAGCACAGAAAAGCATATGCTACACAAATTAAGTTGGGTAATTTGCATATCTAGGGAAAGGGAGAGACCCCTCCCCCTTCCTTCTTCAGAGTCAATTTTCCTCGATCTTCTGACACCATATGTCAATAAATATCTATATTTCCTCCTGCCCTGGACAGGAGATGCTGTTAAATGTCAAATGTAAAGTAAAGTTTGTCATAAAAATCCCTCATAAAAAATTCTCCCAACTACCAGCATTAAAAGATGGAGGAGGGGAATTCCTATGTTGTGTTTGCCTTTTGTCAATGTTCAGGTCGTCCAGCCTCCTGCTGCCAGGAGCATCCCCGACAACCTTTTCTTAAAGTTCCCTAAACAAATAAACAGAGACATTCAACTTCTCTTACCATCCTTGCTTCAGCAAAAGTTTATTCTGTTTTTTTTGTGAAACAGAACCACGGTTTACATGACCAGTGTCTCACAATCTCAACTCTAGATTTCTTAATTAGTACATTTTTAAATTCTCCTCTTTCTGGGGTGGCCAAAGCATAGAGTCTCACTCAGAAGCAAAGGAGTAAATGAAATGATTTCTCTGAGCTCTCTCCATCCAGGAGAGCGAAGGTAGATACGTGGGTGGTGAGCACACAAGGGAGACTGTGTATCACGCTAGAAAGCAAAGGGCAGGAGGGGATTGCCTTGCGACTGCTGTTCCTCTTCCTCTGCAAGCCTCCTCTGATTATAGCAGATTTATAGGGGCCCCAAAGCAGCCCAGCATCTTAGCCATAAACTTCCCAGAAAGAAAACTCATTGAGGTTCCCTTGAGAGGTGATGAAAAATAAATATCAGGGTTTGGTACAAACACATCATCCAGGACCAGGGGTGGAAGGCAGCCAGTTTCCTGTAACTGATTTAACTCATTCTGGATTTGTACACATACACACAAACGGCATACACAGAAAGTCTCACAAATATACTCATGTTTATAGACCCACCAAGATAAGTGTACCCCACTCCTTGGTGCATATTTCCAGTCAAATGCAAACACGTAGGTTCATATAGTATGCAAACACACATGACTTTCAAAGAGTTGCTTTATACCCAGCCTCTCCCCCTTCCCAAGCTACTGACTACAGGGTGAGGCACAGTGGAGGTGAATGAGGGAATGTCTGAGTATAAGCTTGCATGTGTCACTAAGTGTGTCTCTGACTGCATTCGAGAAAGCAAATAGAAATTGTTTTTTATTATTCACTATTTGGAATTATCCACTGTCTTTTGATTACCTCTAAATATACCATCAAGTTTCAGTGATCATCTATCCTCTACCAAGTTGTTACTCTGTGCAGAGTATAGTTCAGGGGTTAGCAGCACAAGCTTTGCCCAGATTTGGTGCAAATGCTTGCTTTACTATTTACTTTGCACAAATTACTTAATTTCTCTGAGGCTTAGTTTCGACTTCTGTAAAGTGGGGATACCAATACTTACCTCGTAGGCCAGGAGCAGTGGCTCATGCCTGAAATCCTAGCACTTTGGGAGGCCGAGGAGGGAGGATTGCTTGAGGCCAGGAGTTTGAGTCCAGCTTGAGCAACATAGCAAGATCCCATCTCTACAAAAATTAAAAATTTAAAAATTAGGCAGGCATGGTGGCACATGCCTATCATCCTAGCTACTCAGGAGGCCGAGGAGGGAGGATCACTTGAGCCCAGGAGGTCAAGGTTACAGTGAGCTATGATTGCACCACTGCACTCTAGCCTGGGCAACAGAGTGAAAGCCTGTCTCCAAAAAACAAAAATAAAACAAACAAATAAATATACTTACCTCATAGAACAATTGTACTATTGTATTACATTAGATAATCGTGTAAAGCACTTAGAAGGATTATAGGACATAATACTCAACAAACGGTAGCTATTTATTATTATTATCATCATCATCATTTTGTTAGGCATTAGAGATATAAAGAAGTAATGAATAAAAGAGATGTTATTTTCTCTTAAGAGTTTTCAAAAATCTCACTGACAAGACAAGATAGATATATAGAAAGTGAATGGACATGGAAACCTAAAACTCTTATTTGAGCCCTAAAATGCAACTTATTCTCCTAAATCCAAAGCCTGTTTTGAAGTTTTCAGCAAGGGTTTTACTCTCTGATGAGACTGTTTTCCTCTATCACCCATTGTCCTCATGCCTCACCACCTTAAAGACACCACACATCCACCTAGCCTTTCAGTTAAGGAGTCGACTGGAGAATCCTTGGGATAGGAAAGCTTTTGAGAGTTCGTTTTGTGTGTTTCCCTGTTTCAGAGCAGGAGCCCTTCGCTCTCCTGAGACATTCCAAACCAAACTGAGACGCCCACATGCATGGCCAGAGAGAGAGTTCACCTTCCCAACTCCCTCAATCCTCTGTCTAGCCCTAGAAAATTCTTTCTTATGTTCCATTTTAATCCGTGTACCATCAACATTGGCCTTTCTGTGGCATTCATTCTTATTGGGGATAAGTACACAAACCCTTCAAAAGCTTAAGAAAAGTTCTCAAATGTCCACTTGATAACTTTTTTCCCATTGACTATGACTCCAGGTCTCTGAAATTCTATGTCCTGTATATTTTATTTGTCAATAGCCCAATAAAGATCATCCCAAGATCCTTTAAAAAGCATTAATTTGGCCCCTTCCAGGGTATAACCCCTTATCCATTCATCTAGTCTCTCCTTCAAGCCTTTGAAAGACAAAAATATCCTAATTTCCATTACAGATAGTTAAGAACTTCTACTTCAATCCCTCCACCCCCATGGTCTCCTCAATTAGTATCATTACTATCATCAAATTGTCACTCATTTGAGTAAAGGACAGTACAGCCCTGCGGCAGGGGCATGACTGAAATAGCTTCCCCAGTCCCTTTCAGGGGCATGAGGCAAAGTTGGCAGCAATCCCAACCCACGCAATGCTCATCCCAGGGGAGCTCCTAAGGACCAGGCAGACTCCAGCGTGGGCACAGCAGACATTTTCCCAAAATGGGCAGGGTGCCAAACCCTGGCATGGTGACTGTGTGGGAGGCTTGGAGACAGAGAGGTGAGCCAGGGCCCACACTCCTCCCTCCTCCCCAAGTTCAGTTTCCCCAGCCTGGGCCCCTCCTCTTGCGCTGCCAATTCCAAACTTCCTCAGGCTCTTTCTATTCCCTTCCATAGTGC
The DNA here is from genome assembly GCA_963575035.1 of Avahi laniger. Classification (NCBI taxonomy): domain Eukaryota; kingdom Metazoa; phylum Chordata; class Mammalia; order Primates; family Indriidae; genus Avahi; species Avahi laniger. Next base: position 7,250 of record CAUYSK010074409.1, on the reverse strand, counting down.
CCATCCCAGGTCAGACACCTGTCACCGATCATCTAGGCCAGGGCTTCTCAAATTTTAAGAGCATCCAAGTCACTTGGGGAGCTTGTTAAAAATACAGGTTCCAATTCAGTAGGTCTGTGTTAGGGCCTGAGAGTCCGTATTTCTGACAAGCTCGCAGGTGATGCCCAAGATACTGGTCCATAGACCATGCTTTGAAGAGCAAGGATCTAAATGGCTACAGCAGTTTCTACAAGCCTCTCCCAGGAAGAGTCCATCTATCCAATTCCATGTGCCTACCTCTCCTCCACGTAGCAATGAGAAACATATCTCACATCATCCTGATTCAGAAATCTCCCTCCGTGAAACAATACACAAAACAAACCTGGCTCATAAATTCCACGTAAAATGTGGGAAAAAAATGCATCCCTCACAAGAGTCTCATTCTTTCATGACCTAAAGGTCCATGTAGCCTAGAATTACTGTCTCATTTCTTTTCCAATCCGCCTATCTCTTTTTTGTTTCAAAAATTGCTCCAAAGGCATCCTCCTCCAGGAAGCATCTCTTGACAAATATCTCTTTCTCGGTTTCTACTCATACCTTCTCCTTCCCCTTCATCCTTGTCTCATTCCTGCTTTCTCTTACTTTGGTCCCAGCTTTTGTCTCCATTTTGGGTGTGAATTCTCACCCCAGAGAATCTTCAATGCTTTCACAAGGTTTTTGCACCAATCTCTCAAAAGGGTATCTAAAGAAGTTGGCAAGTATGTGAGTAACCCTGCCTCTAGCAGACTCCCTGGTGTCATCTACTCCCTGTTGGGAATATTTCAGAAATCCCACAAGTAAGAGAGTAGCTTTCCATCCCTCCTTCCCAGGGCAGGCCTTGTATATAAACACAAAAGGAAAACACTGTCTCTTCTTCTGTGCCAAAGCATAAATCTCTGACTGCTTCAGAAAAGATGCCTGCTGTGCCCACGCTGGAGCCAGTCTAGTCTTCAAGGATTCCATGGAGTCAGGTAGAGTGGGTTGGGCCGTCTATCAATTTTGCTACCTCCTGTCCCTCCCTGAATTCCATGGGAATAGATGGAGAGGGACCAAGGTGGGTTGTTCCAGCCATTCTCCTGCCCTAAGGTTGTATTATTCCTCATTGTTCTTTGAATGGTCAGCACTGTTCTTACTGCTGGGGGAGGAGATCCAGAGGAAGGAGTGAACCTGGTGCTTTCCTTGAACAAGATTCCACTACGATGGAACAGACAGGGTAGTCCCCAGGACTCGGCCATAGCCAAACAAAGGCAAAATTAGAAGCAGAAGCTGGGTACAGTTCTAGATGCTAGAAGGAAGGGAGGAAAGACTGCTTGTCAAAGAAGTCTCCTAGAAGACAGTGACAGCTTTAAAGGAGTGGGACAGTGCTAGCCTGAAAGGAAGGAAAATCTTTTGTACCAAGGGAATATATAATATAAGGCTTAATTCAATTAAACGGATATTTATTAAATGCTCATTATGTGTCTGGCATCTAGTGGGGTGCTGTGGGGAAATGAACAAGACACACTCCTTATCAGTGATCTACAACCTAGGGAATAAAATAAAGAAAATAAAGGCACACAGAAACTGATGGTATTTTATTCTAGGGCTTTTATCAAATGAATGCGAGTGTTAGAAGGGAATCTTTGTTTTCCTCGCTTTGTCTTTATATGTGCAGAGGCTTCAGCTGGAGCTTTGGTTTTCAAAATGTGGTCCCTGGACCAACAGCATTAGCATTGCTTGTGAGAAATGCAAATTCTGGGCCCCACCCAGACCTACGGAATTTGCAATGCTGGCGGTGGGGTTCAGCAGTCTGCATTTTAACCAGCCTTCTGGGTAACGTTGATACCATCGAACACAGTAATATTCCTATCCTCTCTCCACTCACTCTCACTCTGACTTCTTTGATTAATGAGTTGAACAGACAACCCTGAGTATGCTCAGCTCAGCTCTCTTTGGTTTTTCTTTTTTGTTTTTGTTGCTTTTGTTTTTAGAGCCAACCTGCCCACGGGACCCATGCATTCCAACCTGTTCATACGCGACAAAAATCTAACAACAGCAGGCTCTAGCCCCACGGTGGGAGGTGGGTAGGTGTTTAGCACTACCTGTGACTAAGGGGTAAGCCCGTCTAATTTAGTGGCATGGTATCTGCAGCTGCAAATCTAAAGCTGATGGTTTAAACATCTGTCTCCCATGTCTTGATTATCAATTGATTCCAAAACATAGGAGGGGTAAATTAGTAGCGGTGGCTGTTTTTGCTTTTAGAGCCAGGCCGCTGGCTCCCACAAACTCGAACAGTGGGTTTTAGTGAAAAGCTGGCAGGATGCAGACTGCCTGCAGTAGAGAGTAACAGGGCAGAAGAACCAGAAGAAATCCTAGAATATTTTAACTAAACGGAGCCTTAGAAATCATCCATTCTCCCCTCTCATGTTAAAGGTAAAGAAGCAAAACATCAAAGGATTTGAGTGGTTTGCTAAAGGTCACATTGCTATTTAGCAGTGGAGATAGGACTAGAACCCAGGACAGCTAGCTCTTGGCTGTGCACTTTCTGAGCAGGTAGAGCAAAGCAAATAATAGTAAAGAAACTTTAAAGTCCAAGAATATGGAAGTCACCAAGTAGAAGAACCAGCCCCAGGGATTTTTTCAGCATTTTAATGGTTTAAGCCAAAGTGCTTGGTGCTCACAGGAAAACTCTGGCTCCAATCCACCCATCCCTGTTGCCCCTTCACAGAGCGGAGGCTCAAGCTACAAAGGCTGCTCGGTGTGCTCTGAACACTGCTTCGCTTTTCTCAGTGTTACTCTCTCTGCCTAGAATCCACTGCCCAGCCCCACCACTGCCCTTCTGTGACGAAATCTTACCCGTCCTTTAAGAGAACCAACTCAAATGCCTTTCTTCCACAACGCCTTCTCACATTTCGCCAATCAACCCTTATCACTGTGCCAGCCAAAAATGCTCATCCTCCACTCTGAATTCCCAAAACTCTTCATTCATGTTATTTATGGCACTTGTCACTTTCTACTTTATGTTGTAGCTGTGCCTTACTTTTTGCATTAGAATATAAGCTCCTTAAGGGCAGGGGCTATATTTCATCTTATATGTGCTATCCTTTCCTAATGCCTAGAATGTGGTATAATAAATATTTATTAAACCCATTATGCAACCAACCAACCAAAGCTCAGAAGTCATGTGTCAAAAAACACGTCACCTGTTGCAGCCCAAACATCACAGAAACTGACACCAAAGGACGTCATAGAAAAACCAATTCTGCTTTCCCCCAGAAAAAGCTCCAAATACCTCCCAACATTCTGCTTTTTTACGCACCACATGACATAATCCCATTTGAGTTCGTCTAACTCATGTAGCTTCATGTACTAATTAAGCTGTAAGACACAACAGGGCATGAATTTATTGTGCAATAATTCACACGCGGGATGTTTGCGCAGTGCTTGGGCGTGAGTTATGACACATTAATTCACGGCCTAGAGGGCCTCATTGCAATTACAGAACCATTTTTTAAATATCATCTGAGTTTAAAATACAAATATTGGTCCCCCCAGTCTTAAAACCCTCAGCCCCAAAATCCAGCTACCCACTTTCTCCTCACTCTGCATTATGCACTTAGCTGTCCTGATGGCAAAGAATGTACAGTTCAGCCCTTCACTTGACTCCCCTAAGATCACAGGAGCACTGCGTAAAAGAAAGGAAGAAGGAGAAAGGGGCAGAGACTTTATAATACCTGGAAGAAAGAGAGAAGCTGGCCCTTGGGTACAGAGATGCTGGAGAAATGAATCCCACAGCCAACTATTCCTAAGAAAGGAGAAGGCCCAGGAAGGACTTTTATGAATTCTGACATTCCATAAACCTCACCAAAGCAACCAGGCAAAATTCACTGCAATTTTTATGTTCACAGTTAGGAGAGCATGATGGGTAGGAAGAAAGGAGATAAGTCACCTGGCTCGGTAACTCACAACCCAAAACAATTCCTTCTGTCTCCTCTCTCCCCAGGGTTCTGGGAGAGGTGAGCTCACTTCTGCAGACACCTCTGCTCGCTGGCCACACCATGCTCTATAAACACCCTGCGCCATCTGTGATGTCAGCCGCCTGGAGAATCTGCCCTGCTCTGGGAGCTTGTATTAAAACACTCACTTATAACTCCCTATTAATTTTTCATGAGGAGTTATTTTTAACTCACTCAAACTATTGTCTGAATATGCCAAATATATTTTCTTAATGAAAGAGCCCGGCGTGTGGTTCCTCCTTCCTCCTCCTCTCCCGCTGCTATTCAAATGGTCCCCTCCACACAGGGAGCAAGGCTTTGGATGAACAATTCACAGCAATGCCCCGGAAATGAGTAGTGGAGAATAGAGGAAACCAGGTCACGTGGACCACACTTTCCTCCCTCCTCAGGCTTTGGTTTTGAGAGAATTTCGGGAAATGTTGACAGGTTTTTGAAAACAGAAAGATCAAGTCAAGATTGAAAACTCTTCTCTACAGATCATCCAAAGGGACCCCTGGGTTGCCAGATCAGGCCGTCCCTCTACAAATCCGTCTAGACTCTTTTACTTGCCATTTAGCAGTCCCAATATTATGATTTACTCGAAAGCAAGAGAGAGAAATGAAGGCAGTCAGTTCTTTCTTCATGGAACCTTTCTAAACTATACATCTGATTAAGTTGTTCCCCCACATAAAACCCTTCCATGGTTCCCCTCTGCCCTCAGGATTAAGCCTAAACTCCTTAGCACGGCCCGTCCCCATTTCTTTATCATCTGACCTGTGCTTGTTCCTCTAGCGTCATTCCCTTCCCAGTCCATGGTCCGGCGTGCAATTCTAGACTCACCCTCTTCCCCTGCCTCTAACACCCTCTCAGCCCCCTTCACTTAGCTAACTCCTACTTACCTTTCAACCCCCAGCTTAGAAATTGCTTCCCCGGGAGGGCTCTCCTGATTTTTTCTCTGGATTAAGTACCCTTCCTGTGTACTTTCATAGCATCTGTGCCTGCCCCATTTGCCAGAAAGTATCAAGATTCCAGCTCAACTGTCTGTCTCCTCCACTAAACTCTGAGTTATGGGCTCAATAAATACTTGTTGAACAAATGTACGAACAGAGAAGAGAAAACCTGAAAGAGCAGATAATCCAGAATTCCTATCTACTTGGCTTTGAGATACATACTTTGCAGCCAAGCAGCCTTTATAAATCTGACTCAGGTAAATATATAAATGGTATTACATTCCTTGTAGAAGGCAATCAAAATGAAAAGTGTGAAGGGAAAACCAGCTGTGATAAAACCTTGACCGCGGATAATTCATGGCATGTATAAGCCACATATAGGTGATAAAGAATTGTTTGCCTTTGTAGATACGTGTTCGAGAAATATCAGGCTGCCTTGGGTTGCAGGGAACCGTCTCATGCCCAGTTAGAGAATCCCTACTTATTTGAAGGCATCATGCTTAGCCCCTATTCTCTAGGTAGGATGTCTCCTAAGCCAGAGGTTGTCACTTAGAGGGACATAAGGGAGTCATAATAAAGATATCTGGAGAACATTTTCAAACTCCATACCCCCACCCTCTGGAGCTTCTTTTACAACTAGCCCCTTACTTCTCGTTACTGCCCTAAATCATACCAAATGACAAGGAATTGTCCTAGAGTTAAAAGGGAAGAGTTTCTAAAACATTCCTTCACAGGAATACAGCATAGTTTAGTAGTTAAAAGTAAGATAGACTGCTTACTCTGTAGATAGACTGTTTAGGTCCAAATCTCAATTCAACCACTTGACAGCTGGATGACTCTGGACAGATTTTTTTTTTTAGAAACAGTCTCGCTTTATCACCCAGGCTGGAGTGCAGTGGCCCGATCATAGCTCAGTGTAACCTCGAACTCCTGGGGTTCAAGCGATCCTCCCTCCTCAGCCTCCTAAAGGGCTGGGACTATAGGCATGAGCCACTGTGCCCAATCTGGACATTTTATTTAAACTCTATGTGCTTCGGTTTCCACAACTGTAAAATGGGAGTAAAAGTAAATATCTCTTAGGGTTGTCATGAAGATTAAATTCAATAATCTTTGTAAAGTACTTAGCTCAGTACCTAGCAAACAATATGTACCTAATGCAATCTAACTAATATTTAATATTAAAACCTGATCTACAGCCCCCCAACTTTAAAAATCAATTTGTCTTTATAAGTGTCTAGCCTCAAAATCACCCACTGAAACTTGAGCATGTTGGCTGGCCTTCATGAGAAAATGAAAACAGCTTTCTTCCACATAATTTACCTGAAAGCTCTAGGAATCTAATCAGACACCCCCAGGCATGCTATTGCTAAACTCTTTGGGGGTCCTAGGCTTGCTGAGCTAGATCAGGCATTGAAAAGTGCCAGGCTCAAATATAATAATAATAACTGACATTGAACACTTACTATGTGCACTACATTAAGTATTTTACCCATACTTCCATACAACAACCCTAAGAGACAAGTTCTATTGTTGTCTCCATTTTACATATTAGGAAACTGAGGCTTAGATAAGTTAAGAATTTGTACAAAGTCACACAGAGAGTAAATGATAAAGTCAGGATTTGATCAAAGACTGTCTGATGCTGAAACCCAAGGTGAACTCCTATGTCACACTGCCCTCCTTCCCTATGGCTCTGTTGGGACCGTGCACAGCTTTCCTTCAACACTCCAATTCCTAAAATGGGCAAAGATTGAGAGAGAGGTCACAGTTCACCTTCAGTGGCTCCTTGAACCTTAAGAATTCTGTCTTCTGGCTGGGTGCGGTGGCTCACTCCTGTAATCCTAGCTCTCTGGGAGGCCGAGGCGGGCGGATTGTTTGAGCTCAGGAGTTCGAGACCAGCCTGAGCAAGAGCGAGACCCTGTCTCCACTAAAAATAGAAAGAAATTAATTGGACAGCTAAAAATACATATAGCAAAAATTAGCCGGGCATGGTGGCACATGCCTGTAGTCCCAGCTACTTGGGAGGCTGAGGCAGTCGGATCGCTTGAGCCCAGGAGTTTGAGGTTGCTGTGAGCTAGGCTGACGCCACGGCACTCGCCCCAGGCAAGAAAGTGAGACTCTGTCTCAAAAAAAAAAATAAAATAAAATAAAATAAAATAAAATAAAATAAAAATAGAAAGAAATTAATTGGACAACTAAAAATACATAGAAAAAATTAGCCGGGCATGGTGGCGCATGCCTGTAGTCCCAGCTACTCGGGAGGCTGAGGCAGGAGGATCGCTTGAGCCCAGGAGTTTGAGGTTGCTGT
>CAUYSK010074406.1:0-12859 GCA_963575035.1 Avahi laniger | reverse complement strand
AAAGGTAGATTTTTTATGTAATTTGAGAAACAAAGATTTTAAGCAAAAAAAAAAAAAAAAAAAATTGGGGGGGGGGGAAGAAAAATTAGCCAGCCAAATATTAGAATATTCTCTGGGGGGGGAGGAGTGGAAGGGGGGGGGGAGAGAGAGAGAGAGAGAGAGTGTGTGTGTGTGTGTGTGTGTGGGCATGCGCACACACATACGTGTACACAGATATATTTACCCATTGTACTTCTTCCCTATATGAAAATCCAAGCCAGTCACAAGCACAGGCGTACATCTGAGAAAATCCACCTGAAATACACAACAGAAACGTTGACGCGTTTCTGGCAAAATGATTTTTAAATTAAAATTTAAAAGCTTAAATATGGCCAGTGTTGACAGTGCTGGTTATCCTTTTCCCTTTTGGGGGGAAAACAGCAAAGATTCTCCTCCCTGTTCTATAGTAAGTACATAGCAGGATGTAATACAGCTTAAATATAGGACTTCGTCCACTAAATCTAAAGCCAGTGCACTGCTAATTACACCTTAAAACTAATTGTACCTTTACAGTAGCACACTAGGAATAGATTTAAGTTCCTGGCACAGGGATGTCCATCCAGCCATTTACATTTTGGTCTTAAAATGCACACTCACCACAGGGTCCCTGCTCAGCCACGGTCTGGCTGTCCCACAGAGCCTGGAGACTGGCCAGGCGCTCAGATGGCTCCACGGACACTTTTTTCATGATTCTTCTGAAAGACCAACAAAACAACAGATTTTACAAACCAAGTTTTTTGAATCGCACATAGAAATATATTTTGTAAAATGTCTTTTTGTAAACAAAGATGAGTGTCACTTCAATTTTAGCAAATGTAATTTTACTTTTTGAGCACTAAGGAGCTGAAAATCTATAGGAACTTAACAACAAACCCCTTTATTTAACTTTCCTTTGTAAGTAAAGGATATTTGGCAATATAAATAGTCTCTACATTATTGTTTTATAACATTAGATTTTGTTGGAATAGTTAGAAAATACTGTGTTCTACTTGAGTTATTAGATTATGTATGTACCAAATATAAATTGCTAATTTTCAAAGAATTAAAGTAAAAATATCTCTTCTGTACTTCCATAATGCCCTAATCAAATGTCCATCAGGAAATTGATCATTTCATATTGGAATAGTTCTTCCTTTTACTCTCTCATCCCCTGGGCTATGACTCTTCTAGGGCAGAGAACATGTGCGGCTCTTCCCAAACCCCATCCTCCTCCTTGGAACGTCACAAAGTTCCTGCCCACATATGCAGAGGAAGGACAAAGTAGTCGTTAAAAGTGCGGCCCACCACCCCAAAATTTCATTATTCACAGAACTCACAAAATAACACAATCTATCCCATTAGGGTTATCGTGAGAAATAAAAATACCTGTAAAGTTATTATAACAATCCCTGGTGCACAGTAAAGCCTCAATAAATGTCAGCTGATGCTGTTGTAGTTATCATACAGTGATCACTTAACAAGTAGTTTGTGAATTCATTCATTAATTCAAAACATTTTTATTAAAGGTCTACAGAATACCAAGACCCACCACTGGGTACTAGGCATACAATCACAATCAAAAACAAAAGCTGCCCCTGCTCTCATAAAGCCAGTGGTCTATTATGAAAAACAGACAAATAAATGGGCAACATGGGAGGAGAACTACTAACACGAAGGAAGCGCAGGGTGGAAGGGAGGGCAAAGCAGAGGCACTTAGCTTATTTTCTGGTAGAGGGAAGGGGCAGAGAGTAGAGAGCTTGGAGACGCTCTTTGGTACGTAATACGGCTATGCTCGGACCTGGAGGAGGACAAAAAAATATTCAGGTGCAGGAGGAGGGGGCCAGGGACCCACAAGGTGTTTCAGATAAAGGGACAGCAAGTCCCTGCACAGGAGAAGGCACGTGCTTATCAGAAACTGAATACAGCTCCAAATCGTTAGCAAATAATGTGTGACAGGGATCTGAGGAGCTAAGCTGGAACTGGGCCATGGTGAGCCTTACAGATCAAGTCAAAGTCTTTGGATTTTATTCTCAGGCCAATGAAGGGCCATGACGGATTACGTATTAACAACAGGGGGAGTGTGCGATGATTAGATAGGCACTGTTAACAAATATCTGCCTGAGTGGGGCAAAACTGTGAAACAAGGAGAAAAATACAGGTGAAGAAATAACAAAGAAGAGGACAGTTAAGAGCCCAGCTAAGAATGAAGGTCATGGATTTTTGGTGGCACAGGGCTGAATAGCTGGGAGGTTTTCTCCTGCAGCCCTTGGAAGCCCAATCATGTGTGGAGGAGGGGGCAGCTGGCTTAGCGCAGGTTGCAGGATTTCCAGGAGGCTGTGCCAGAAAACCAGAGGGGACAGAAGGAGGGGAGGATATTGACAAGGCCTAGGTGAAGTCACGGACACTGCGGGCTGAACGGTTAGGAAGGAAAAGAAGGCAGGAAGGGGAAGGAGAGAGGGGAGAAAGCCAAAGCATCCCCAACCTGGAGGCCTTGAAAAAGTCCAAGTACTTCCAAGGACAGAGAGTGAAAGGCTGCAGTCAGAGAGGGACCCCAACAGTGATTTCACCATGGGAGAAGCTGTTCAGGAAATGATAAGCTCTAGGATGTGGCCACAAAGGCAAGTGAATAAAGTAGGGTAAACACAAAGAACATGAGCTGGGAAGAAGGGTGCTGGTGGATCAGTCACCCAGAACCATGACACGATTTGGGTGTGAGGCGGTAAAATGAACATTTTAAGTCAAATTGAACATATTTTAATCTTTCATTAATGATGTAAAAGCACTCTGCTAAGTATAATGCTCTCTCAGTCATCTTTATGAACCTCAATCATCTTATAGAGACTAGAAGAAAACATTGCCAGTTATATCCATTTTCCGAGTAGATGGATTCCAGAAAAATTATGGTAGAGCCTGACACCGTGCCTGGTAAGCTTATTCTACTCCTGGAGAAAACTTCAAATATATACCAAAGCATTTAAATACAAACATTCTCTTAGCACTGAAAATACTCCTCATACTAATTTGTTGTTTTTATGATCAAGACGTAATCAGGTACGTAAGCAGTATTTTGCTTTATTGTACTTCACAGGTATTGAGTTTTTTAGCAAGTGAAGATTTGTGGCAACCATGCATCGAGCAAGTCTATCAGTGTCATTTTTCCAACAGCAAGTGCTCACTTTGTGTCTCTGTGTCACATTTTGGTAATTCTCGCAATATTTCAAACTGTTTTGTTATCATTATATCTGTCGTGGTGATCTGTGATCAGTGATCTCTGATGTTACTATTGCAATTGTTTTAGGGTGCCACAAATCACCAACACATAAGATAGTGAACCCAATTGATAAATGGTGTGTGTGTTCTGCCTGTTCCACCAACGGGTCCTTCCCCATTCTCTGCTTAGGCCTCCCTATTCCCTGAGACATAACAATATTACAATTAAGTCCTTTAAAAACCCTAAAATGGCTTCTAAGTGTTCAAATGAAAGGAAGAGTCACAGGTCACTCACTTTAAACCAAAAGCTAGAAATGATTAAGCTTAGAGAACAAAGCATGTCAAAAGCTGAGATAGGGTGAAAACTAGGCCTCCTGCAATAAAAAAATAATCAAGTTGTGAATGCAAAAGGAAAATTCTTCAAAGAAATTAATTCTACACACAAGTGAGAAGAAAGCGAAACAGCCTTATTGCTAATTTGGAGAAAGTTTTTGTGGTCTAGACAGAAGATTCGAATGGGCCACAACATTCCCTAAGCCAAAATCTAATTCATAGCAAGACCCTAATCTCTTCAATTCTACGAAGGCTGAGTGAGGTAAGGAAGCTACAGGAGAAAAGTTGGATGCCAGGAAAGTTTGGTTCATAAGGTCTAAGGAAGTAAGCCCTCTCCATAACATAAAAGTACAAGGTGAAGCAGCACGTGCCAATGTAGAATCTGCAGTGAGTTATCCAGAAGATCTAGCTAAGATCATTGATAAAGGTGGTTTATACTAAATAACAGATTTCCAATGTAGAGAAAACAGCCTTCTATTGGAAGGAGATGGCTAAAATTTAGGACTTTCATTGCTAGGCAGGAGAAGTCAATGACTAGCTTCAAAGTTTCCAAGGAAGTAATTTCTACTTTCAAGTCTTATTATTTAAAAAACACATTTCATAAGGCTACAGCTGCCATAAATAGTAATTCCTCTGATGGATCTGGGTAAAGTAAATTAAAAACTTTCTCAAAAGGCTTCACCATTCTAGATGCCATTAAGGATATTCGTGATTCATGGAAAGTGGTCAAAATATCAAGATTAGTAGGAGTTCAGAAGAAGTTGATTCCTGCCCTAATGGAGGACTTTGAGAAGTTCAAGACTTCAGTGGAGAAAGTCACTGCAGATGTGGTAGAAATATCAAGAGAACTAGAATGAAAAGTAGAGCCTGAAGATGTGATTAAATTGCTGCAATCACATGATAAAACTGTAACGAATAAGGAGTTGTTTCTTATGGATGAGCAAAGAAAGTGGTTTCTTAAGACGGAATCTACTCCTGGTGAAGATGCTGTGTACATTGATAAAATGACAACAAAGGACTTAGAATATTAGATAAACTTAGTTGGTAAAGCAGCTGCAGAGTTTGAGAGTTCTGTGTAAATGTACAAGATCCACAAGTGTAACATGATTTTTGTGTATTTTACCTGAAGGCACCTGTGATTAAGTACTATTATTCTAAAAGTCCTTAATTTGAGGGTGACTGTGTTTAAGAAGACATTTCAAATTAAAATGATGTTACAGAATCTGGCAATTTGGAATGATTCACCTGGGTTCAATACCATCACCTGGTATTTTAGTGCATTATATACTGGTTACATCATGACAGTGAAGCTAGATATTATGCAAAGAAACAGAAGCGCTGTCAGAAGCAAACTCAGGCATTTATACAGCTGAATTAAGTAAACCTGGAACACAGTAAGCTAGACTTTTGTCTACCTTCATTTGAATCACATTTCTCTTTTAAATTTCTTGCTTTGTTTCAGTAAACTGCAGGGCATGCCATTTCGATGACACCTAAGATGGAGTTTAGCTACTCAAAAGCAGGAAGAAAATAAAGCAAAAATGTTTCACAGGCTAGGATTATAGAAATAAACAAACTAATCTTTATGGTAGATTTGGAAACCGGAGCCTCAGTTTTACTCCAAAAACAACAGTGGACATTCACACTTAGGGCTAAGGTGAAATTAGTCAGAGAGCGAGGGAAAAAGCAGCTAGCATAGATACCCTTGCAAACCAATCCGCAGAGTTGTCTAGCTAAGCTTTTCAAGTGGCTCCATTTGTTTAATAGTTCTCATCTGCCTTTCTCCCGCCACCTCCCAGAGACAGAGTTTCACTCTGTCACCCTGGCTAGACTGCAGTGGCGTCAGCATAGCTCACTGCAACTTTGAAGTCCTGGGCTCAAGCAGTTCTCCTGCCTCAGCCTGCCAAGAAGCTGGGACTACAGGTATGTGCCACCACGCCCAGGTAATTTCATCTTTCTTTTTTAACTGAGGTTTCAGAAACTAAAGAAGTTGCATGAAACGTGTATTCATTTCCATAAGAGATAAAGTTGTAAGAACTAAATTTCCAGGAGGTAGGAACTGTTTCTTAGCTAATCTAACACTGTGCACAGCAATAATGAGAAGAAAATCCACTCTACACAAGTGGATTTCTGCCTATAGTCAAATGACAGCAAAGAGTCCCATCAGTGTATGTATTAATATTACAGGGCACTAGCTTACACATACATGCACACATAGAGAGAAAGAGTGTCACACAGACTGACAAAGGATTTGCTGTCAGAGTAAGTACCATGAAAGGTTAACCAAAATCCTAGAAAACAGACATTCAAGGCCTGTCACTCACTTGCAGGCAGCACTAGAGTTGAATCAACAATATTTGCATTATGTACATTTAATTTACCCAAGAGTCAGAAAATAGTTAAATGCAGCAGCAAGAAACAGCAAACTAGATGACAAGCACAGCATGACAAGCTGACAAGCTCTCTCTCTATGCAAATCTCATGATAAACTGTTGATCAGAAAAACCTACAAATTATTTTAATCCAACTAAAATAATTTATTTCTTTAAAATTCAATTACGATGCTCATCCTATGCAATATGGCAACTGTCCCCAGAATAATACATGTTTTAGTAATGCAAACCATAACACAGCAAAAGGCTACCTATTGCTTTGCAAAATGAAGGGGCTACCAGAACATGTCAACTACCTTTCTCTTGCTTATACATAAATTCCTATTTCACCACTTTTCTTCATATATACACCACTTTTCTTTCATTCTTCACTTGGCTTTTGGCTTCATAAAGGGATTTTCAATACCATTTTTATTATAGTAGTACAGAAACATTGTTCTAACATACAGATACTAACACCCAGCCAACTTTCAAATGTGTAACATACATGAAAGTATAATCAAGCATTCCAGAGGCATAAGGAAAAAAATCATGCTAGAAGGTTACCATTCTGCCATCTGAAAAGGACATTATTAGCCACATTTAACCAAAAAAAAAAAAAATCACAGAAATGCAATCAACTTATGTTTAATTATTTAAAAAAATCATAAACACCAATGAAATGCTTTACACAAGCAACCTATTTCCAGAGGGGTCGGGAATCTGCAGTCATGGGGCCACGTGTGGCCTTCTGGATCCTTGAGTGTGGCCTTTTGACTGAAATTTTCACAAATTTCACAAAACAATCCCTTTAATAAAGGGATTTGTCCTGTGAAGTTTGGATTCAGTTGAGGGGCCACACTTGGGGATCCGGAGGGCCGCGTGTGGCCTTCCCCAAGCAGTTTACATGGAGTTAATGCAAATCTCACAAAACTGCATTAATATCATTATTGCCATTTTTAAAATAAGGCACTGCAAGTGAATTAACTTGCCTATGGTTTCGCCCTCTAAAATATCCAGCTAACCTGACAGCTTCCAGTTCCACCTTCAGGCTCTGTCCACCCAGGTTCACAAAGCAGCGCAACAGGACTGCTCCTCCGTTAGAGTAACTGCTATTTTATTCTAAAGTTCACACGCCCTCGCCAGCTCCCTAGTGCCCATCACTGAGGCTTTCACCCCTGGACCTCAACTTTAATCTCACAGTGGTACCTGCAGGCTCCCCAACTCCAACTAGGTTAGGCTGGCGGCTGTCCCCTAGCAGCAGGTGGCACCTGCCCTGTGTCCCCTCTCCCGCCTCACTGCCTTCACCATTTCACCTCAGAATTCTCCCTGCACTCATCCCAAACGGCAAAAGGCCCCCCCTCTCAAAAAGAGAAGTAAAGAAACAAAAATCAAAGGTTATTTTCTTGCCATCCTGAGTCAAATGTGACTTCACCTTCACTGTATTATTTGTGGAACTTTCTTACACTTAGACTACAAACTCTTTAGAGGGCAAGAAACTTTTTACTCATCTGCATATGCCTGAGGAAGTTCTTCAGTAAACATTTACCAAATTAATTCTAACCTGTTCTAATGACTTCATTTAATGTTTTTTAAAAAATTTAGCTTTGTTTTGGAAACAGCCAGGGTTCTTGATATCAGAAAAGCTGAAGGCTTTAACACAGAAGGTCTTCCCGAAGAGAACTGCCGCCACAGACGACCCCGTGGGAACAGATTAACAACACTGAGGCTGGAAATAGTTCCCATTTCCCCCCAGCTGCCACGGCCTTAGAGGTCAATGAGGCCTCCACAGACAGTGAATGGCAAAGATGGGAATGCGAACTAACACATGCTAACAGTGATTTGGCTCGGGGTAATTTTTAAATTTAACTTAAATTATCTTCTTTATTCTTTACATTCTTTTCTCTATATTTTAAAGTAAACTTTCCTTATTTAACGAGGTGAAAATGTCATTTTAGAAGGGAAAGAAACAGAGATAAACACGCTAACATATATTTGTAGGTGAGACACGGGGAGAAAATACTACGTGTGAATATTACACATTTTAATTTAAATTCTTCATTTTTTTCCTACCTGTATTCTCTTGACTATAAGAGAACTGATTACATTCCTATAGCTTTATATATTTGACTTTGATCCTACATGTTATTTTCACAATTTGAATTGAGTAAATACAAAAATCCAGATCGTTAGAGGTTATTGTTTCATTTACATACAGCCAAACGTAGATTATTCAAGAACTGATCACCCAAATTGAGGGCTGCCCTGGCTCTACCTCCTCCTCATTCTCCTGGTTCCTGATACTGCTCATGAGATACTTTCCTGTTCACTGGTCCCGACTTCAAATGTCCTGAGCAAGGAGAGGAATGAGGGCTGGGGGCCCAAGGTCCCCATGATGGGCCCAGGCAATATATTTGGTGGGACAAATGACTTATACAAGGCTTGAGAATTCAAATACAGTTTCATATCCTCCAACTTATTATGAGTGGTATGTACGACATAATTGGAAACGTATTTTATTTTACATGTTCTATATTATTTACGTAAAGGAAATATTCCCCCTACTGACAGCTTTGACTTAAGGCACTAGGAATGCAGTAGAAAGTGTATGGTTACCCACCTCTCCACTCTCTCTAGCCACAATAACCAATATCAATATAACTGTACATTTCCCCTGCCAAAATCACGTAATGCTATCTAAGAAAATTCCAGAGGAAAGGTATAACATAGAACCCACAAAATATTAAGAGTTTATTGTGACAAGCTATGTACTGGGTAGGAAAGAGAATGCGAGTCAAGTATATTTAGTTATTTATTTTTTTGCCAAGTCATTTTCTAAATTGTAATGTGCATCTTTTCCCATATTGATCTCTTCATTTGAATTGTCTCTCATGTCCCCACCCTCTCCTCTAAATTTTCTCTGTCCTTTTTGGGTGAGTGTCCTCTGCGAAGCCAGCCTGTGTTCCCTTACCTCCCACTTACACCCAAGCACTGACTGTCTCATCCGCTTCCTGTCACCTGAGCTCCCAAGTCCCTGGTTAGAAGGCAGGGCTGTTGTCTTGACATCCCTACATCCCACATCACATCACCCATCATGGGACGGGGCACAGAGTAAGCATGAATTGTACGTGCTCACCCAAAACCTTGGTCAGTATGTACCATGTGTCGTGGACTAGGGATTTCAGGTTAGCAAAAACATGGGTCTTTGTTCAAGCAGCTCTTGGAAGGAAAGAAAGGCATGCCCCGCATTTTGTATCCCTCTCACCTTCTCCAGCGTACTGCTGATTTACTTATTACGGCAGTCTCCGGCAACAGTCTCTCTGTACTTTCCACGCCCCTCATTGTAGCCATATGCTTTAGTATCCCCCGTTCCAATCACATACAAATCCCCGGTAATTCCTCAGAGTGCTCTGGCCACAGCCCACCAACAAGCTCCGCTTGACAGCTGAAGTTTTCTAAGAAGTTGTCCGCACATGCCTCCTCCACCTCCTCACTTTGGAGCTCGTCCCTCAGCTATGGCAGTCTGCCCCTCCCAACCAGACCCCTAGAACCGCTCTCGCCAAGGCTGCCCGTGCCCTCCATGGCCAGTCCCCTGGATACCTCTCTGCCCGCAGCTTGTTCGGCCCGCAGCATCATTCTGCAGAGCCACTCACTCCTTCCCAGGCCCTGGTTTTACGCTGGCTTTCTTTTCACCTCGACAGTCAGTCCTCACCCAACTCTATTTACAGCTCTTCCTCTTTTACTTGACTTCCAAATGTTGGGCTCATTCCCAGGACACCTTCTCTCACAGGTCCAAATCTCTCTCTAGGTGACCTCCCCAACAGCCATGCACCAAAGACCATCTTTACGCGCCTGCTGCTCACCTTTACTCCACCCCCAGACCTCTCCTCCGAGCTCCACATCACATATCTAACTGCCCACCTGACAGCCCCGCCTAGATGTCCTAGAGCTCAAATTGCACATGCCTGAAACAGAACGGCTGGGGATTTTCCCCCAAAAAACTTAGCTCCACACCAACCCTAGCTAGGCCTTCTGCATCTCAGTGAAAGGTCACATCAGTCACTAAGTTATTAAACCAGAAAGCTAGGAGCCATTCTTGGTTCCTCCCTTTCTTCTCTGCCCTCACCCACACCCACCTAATCCATCAGCAAGTCTTGTGTCCACGATAAAGCTACCATCTACCTTCTCTCTTATCTTACCCTCTAACACCACTGCCTCTCTCCTGGC
This sequence comes from Avahi laniger, assembly GCA_963575035.1. NCBI lineage: Eukaryota > Metazoa > Chordata > Mammalia > Primates > Indriidae > Avahi > Avahi laniger. Next base: position 2,699 of record CAUYSK010074406.1, on the reverse strand, counting down.
CACCATCACTTCTTTCCTAGATCACTGTAAGTGTCCAAATTAGCTTTCTGCATCTGCTCTTGCCACCTCCCAGTCCACTCTCCCTAGCAGCAAAAATGATGTTCATAAACCGTATGAGGATCCATGCCACATTCCTGCTTAAAAGACTATAGTGGCTTCCCAGGGAAAGACTACTAAGTTCCAAACTCTTCACCATGAGGCTCTACGTCAACTGGCCAGGGCCTGGTGTCAGCCTCCTTCTGCCCCATTCCTCATCCCCTCCCATCTTTGCTCTTTGTTCTACTCCAGCCACTTTGTGGTTATCTGCCAGTTCCTCAGAGATACCAGCCCTTTTCTAGGAAGAAGAAATAGCAAGAGCAAAGGCTCTGGGAGGAAAATATTCTTTGCCTCTATTTTTATATGACAGGCTCCTTCTCTTCCTCTTGGTCTGTACAAGTTACCATGGCCACAGGGAAGCCTTTGGAGACAGAAGTTTATGTTTTATATTAGTCCTATCTCAGCACTTACTCAATGTACAGTTACTGAATTTGTGCATTTCCCCCTTTGAGAAGTTTGTTTCCCCAATTTAAAATGTAAGTTCCACGTGGGCATGGACCTCAACACTTAGCACTCTTCCTAGCATACAGTAGGAACTCAAGAAATACTCCCTGAATGTATAAATGTATAAACAAACAATTATAACACAATGTGATATGTGCTAATATAAGAAGTGATCACAAAGTTCTACGGAATCATGAATAAATAAACTCTTTACAGATGAGAGGACACCTGAGTTATATCTTTTGGAGTAGGAATTTGTTAGGATTACAGCCTATGGAAAGGTGCTAAAAATATGAAAGACTCTAAAGAGTACAAGAACAGGTTGGATTATGGGGCAGGAAAGCAATGGGCTTCTGTGTCAGGCCATCCAATTTAGATTTCATCAGGAAGGCTAATCGTTAGAGAGCGCATGCAAGGAACAGATACTATTTGAATTATAGAAGTATAACTCTGAGGACTGCATAAAGGATGGTTTGCAAGGAGAACTAGAGGCAGCGAGATTAGCTAGAAAGATGTTGCACTGGAGGAAGTGACACAGTCTGAACTAAGGCAATGGAATGGAAAAGAGAAAGGATCAGACCAAGAGATATTAAAATAGTATGAAAAAAGTATAGCAACTAATTAATGTAAAAGTAAGGACACCAAGAGATTGGCTGGGCACAATGGCTCATGCCTGTAATCCCAGCTCTTTGAGAGGACAAGGCAAAAGGATCACTTTAGGCCAAGAGTTCAAGACCAGCCTGGGCAACAGAGAGACCTCATCTCTACAAAACAATTAAAAAATTACCTAGGCCTGGTGTTGCGTGTCTGTAGTCCTAGCTACCTGGGAGGCTGAGGCAGGAGGATCACTCGAGCCCAGGAGTTTGAGGTTACAGTGAGCTATGTTGGCACCACTGTACTCCAGCCTGGGCAACAGAGTGAGACCACTGTCTCTTTAAAAAAACAAACAAAAAAAGAGATCAACATGGCTCAGCTTTTATCTTGTGAGACTATGCGAATGATGATGATGAACCTATTAACTGAGACAGAATATTGAACATGGGCAGGTTTTAGGGAAAGAAGTGAGGAGTTCAGTTGGGGACGTACTGAGTATAAAGTGCTAGGGGTGTCCTTGTGGAGACGTCCAGCAGGCAGCTGGGAGGTGAGGATGAAGACCTGGGTCCAGGGGAGGTCACAGATTTAGAAACCAACATATACGAAGTGACTATCTCTAGAGAAACAGAGATAATTAATGCTTATTGTTTAATACTTGCCTGAAGGTGTTAACAAGAAGTTAACTGGAAGACCTAAGTGAAAATATTATTTTTACTCAATGTTTTCTGGGAAGAAAAAATGGAAGTATGCAAACTGAAAATAAAACTGGTAATTCCCCCCAAAATCCTAGAATATTAAACAAATAAAGCTGCATTTTAAAGAAAAGAGAGATTCTCAATATTGCTCTGAAGTGTCTTTAAAGCTCAGGGTATTATAAGCTCTTGCTAAATACGGTTGTGCTTAATAATTTTCTTATTTCATCTGTGTTAATTAGGAATGCAAGGGAAGACATTATAAGGAAACACACGTACTAAGTCACATTATTAAAATACAGTTTAAGGAAAATGGGTTATAGTTATTGCTAACTCACGATTGCCCCAGATAATTCTCTGGTGGCTTTAAGGATGATGTGGAAACCATTCCCAAGAAAAGTTTTACTTCTGGCTATTTCCCCATTGCCACTGCTGATCCGCTTCTCACCTCACCCTACCACCACCCTGGCCCCTGGCCCACACCTCTCCTCCACACACAGCGAGGCGTGTGACTTGCCTTTAGGGTACCTCATACCTGACATGCTGACCAGGCAGGGGTTAGAGGGCAACCCCAACTCGCCCCCTCACTCCACTGACACTTGGTTCCCTCAGCAAGCAGCCACCCTCATAATCAGAGGAGCACCAGAAGACTTTAGCTTCAGAAAGGAGGGTGCAAAAGGTGACCAGCCAGCAAATACAGCTGTAATCCTAGCACTCTGAGAGGCCGAGGCAGGAGGATCACTTGAGGTCAGGAGTTTGAGACCAGCCTGAGCAAGAGTGAGACCCCATCTTTACAAAAAAGAGAAAAATTAGCCAGGCATAGTGGTGCATGCCTGTAGTCTCAACTACTAGGAGACTGAGGTAGGAGGATCA
>CAUYSK010074405.1:0-27378 GCA_963575035.1 Avahi laniger | reverse complement strand
TGATTTTCCTAAATGGAAGCTTTGGAAAAACGCTGACAACCCTCTGGGAGTGTAAGTGCTGTTGCTGAATACTCTTCCCTAAAGAACAGCCCCCTTTCGAGTCCTGCTGCATGGGAGCTGAGCTGAGCAGAGGGCAGGGCAGGAGAGGGGAGAAGGGATTCTAAAAGCAAACCCAAGAGCAGACTTGCTAGAGGAGAAAAGAGTGAATTCACCAGTTCTCACTCCTGTCCTTTCTACCCGATCACCCTACAGGGAGGGCCTTGTCCCGGAAGCTCAGTTGGTGCTTTCGTCTTCGTTCTCATTGAGCGTCTGTGCAACCCAGGATGCGGGGGAGGAATCAGAATACAGAAGTGAAGGACGAGGCTCTCAAAGGAACTTTCACTCTTTAGACATGGACGGATTGTCCTGATTTAGGAAGGTTTGACTTACGAGTTTTTGACTTCAGGAGGGCACAAAAGTAAGACACATTCAGTAGAACTCATACTTCCAGTACCCAAACGACTGCTTTGGTTTTCACTTGCAGTACAATATTCAATAAACTACATGAAATATTCAACACTTTATTATAAAATAAGCTGTATGTTAGGTCATTTTGCCCAACTATAGGCTGGTGTAAGTGTTCTGAGCATGTTTGAGGCAGGCTAGGCCAAGCTATGATGTTCGGGAGGTTAGGGGTATTAAAAGCTTTTTTGACTTACGATACTTTCACCTTGTAACGGGTAGATCCGATGGAACCCCAGTGTAAATTGAAGAGCGTTTGTACATTGAGTTTATTTTTTTTTAATCCCAAATAAAGCACGAGGGCAGCGCCGAGTGTGTTAACTGGAATCCTGCACCAGGTGTGCAAGGCCCCAGTGAATTCCTGAACACGGCAGCGTCAGGGAATCCTCCCAGGTCTGGGGCGAGGAGAGCCACTGGAGAGCGAGGTGTTTGGGACATTCCTCTCTGACCAATTCCTGGGGACCTCTCTCCTCCTCCGAGGATGTGTCCCCACGGATTCCGGGGGCCCTCGGTGTGGCAGGGCGTGAAGGCACTTGCTAAGTCACGCTGAGCACAGTGAGTGTAGGGAAGAGGAATTGCTGACTAAAGCGCTTCACACCATAAAAGCATGCAACAGGAGGTCAGGACACGTGGTCTCTTGTCCCAGCTTTGTCACTCACAGAATTGTCAACCTGTCACCAAGAGTGAGCAACTCACTCAGCCTCTTGCCTCGGTGTCCTCCCCTGTGACGTCAGCAGGTGGGTGACACCATCTCTGCCTTTCTTCTGCAGCTTCCCCAGGACCTGGGTGAACTGTGCTCCAGGGGCCTCCCCGGGCCCCCCTGAGGCTTTCACAGGAAGCTGGGGTGACCAGCGTGCCATCCCAGGAAGCCAGCCCACAGAAGGAAATGAAGGCCCTGGCTGGGAGAAAAGAGTCGTCCTGTAGGAACGTCTCTGTTGTGAGTTAGTAAGTTGCAGTCGTCTTTACAACCTTCATCTGTCTTGGGGAGCCCTGTCAGTTAGGGATCCCCGAAAGGCCGAGGGACTGTCGCTGGGCTAATACGCACCCCCTACCCAGGCCTCCTGCAGGCTTCCCTGACCGTCCCCATTTAGTTCACTTTCTTCTCTTCATTACCTACGACACGCTCGTCTGCCACTCACTGAACCCCTCCTGCCCCAGGAGCTTAGACCCACAAGTCTATTTGGGGACTTGTGTCCTCCCAAAATCTGTAAGTTGAAGCCTAACCCTCAGTACCTCAGAATATGACTCTCTCTGGAAATAGGGTCATTACAGATGTAATCAGTTAACATGAGGTCATTGGGGTGGTCTCTAATCTGTAAGACTAGAGTTCTTACAGAAAGGCGTGATTTGTGTACAGACACGCACGGGGAGATCTCCGTGGGAAGAGACACGCAGAGAAGACAGCCGAGCTGAGGGGCCTGGGGCAGATCCTTCCCTCACAGCCCTCACAAGGAACCAACCCTGCCAACACCTGCGTCCTGACTTCCAGCCCCCAGAGCCGTGAGACAGGAAATCTCTACTGGCGAAGCCATCCACTCTGCGGCGCTTTGTTTTAGCAGCCCTAGGAAACCAGCGAAGAGGTGTCCCTGAAACCGTCGAGGGCAAGGCAAGGCCGAGGCCTAACTCAGATTTGGCTGGTAGAGAAACACCCTTTTTAGCCTCAGCTTACCACGGACACAGGGTGAAAGAAAGAGTAGCCGAAAGTGCCAGCTCCTTGTGGCCTTTGCACCGGGTGACACCAAATAAAAGGGGGCTGGATGCCTGAAGCACAATGGGACACGTCCCGTTGAAAACCCAGTGTCCTCTGCAGCTGAGAAGCGGCATCCCACGGGGTGAGGCAGAAAGCCTCGTACTTCATCAGAGCCTGGTGCCGTCTCAGGACAGCCCCCTTGGCACAGGAAGGAGAGGGAGAAATGCTGGACCAGCGGGACTAGTGGCTAAGGGCTTGGAGGATGCAGCTTCCTAGGAGTGAACACAGACAAAATGTGGGCCATCGAAGAATGAGCGTCCTGCTTTTATGAGATTATCTTTTTCAAAATTATCGGTGTAGGGCAGGTGCAACATGCAAAATTTAGAAAATTAAAATAAATATAAAACTCACAGACATAATGCTGAGCAAAAGAAGCCAGACACAAAAAGAGCATGAACTTTTTTTTTTTTTCCTGAGATAGGGTCTTGTTCTGTGGCCCAGGTTGGAGTGCCGTGGCATGATCACAGCTCACTGCAACCTCCAACTCCCAGGCTCAAGGCAATCCTCCTGCCTCAGCCTCCTAAGTAGCTGGGACTTTAGACACATGCTTGGCTAATTTTTTTTTTTTTTTTGGTAGAGACAGGGTCTCACTATGTTGCCCAGGCTGCTCTCAAACTCCTGGACTCAACCGATCCTCCCACCTTGGTCTCCCAGAGTACTAGAATTACAGGCATGAGCCACCACACCCAACCAGAAGAGTACATACTTTATGAGTTTATGAAGTATGGACTCACATATGTCTATGAGGTTCTAGACAGGCACACTCAACTAAAGAGAAAAAAATGAAAACAGAGCTTGCCACTTGCAGGGAGGGTGGGGACTTGAAAGAGTCACAGGGAACTTTCTGGGGAGATGGAGATGCTCTATATTGTGATGGGGATGGAAGGGACGTGGGTATCCTCATTTGTCAAAATTGTACAGTTAAGATTTGTACATTTGGTATGTAAGTTTTACCTTAAAATATATAAAGACAATAACCGTCACCCAAAATCACATGAACCCAAGATAATCGACCAATACTTTTTCATTATCATATAGCCTTTTATTTCCTTGCAAAGTTTATAAAGTTGAGATCATAGTGAATATACAATTTAGTTTGCTATTTTAGTTTTAAGTTCATATAAAAAAATTTCCCGTATCATTAAATATCTTAGTCCACATCATTTTTAGGGAGCTCCCTGGCTTCCCACTGTTTGGACGTACTCTAATTCACATGCCATATCCACAGTACTGGGCGTTTAGGTTGCTTTGGCAAAATAATAAATGACACTGTGATTAACATCTGTATCCATACGTCTTTGTCTGCATTTCTGATTATTTCTCTAGAAGTTTCCTGGAAGAGGAATTGCTGGGCAAAGAGTATGAATATTTTAAGTCTTTCCTGAACGCACTCCTGTTGGCGGCGTGGGCGTTATGCTTTCCCCCGCACTCTCACCAGCCTCGAGTAGAGTCCCAGCATTAATCTTGAATGATGCAATGGAGGAAATGGGATTTTATTGTCGTGATTTGCATTTCTGTGATTTCTGGTAAAGCTGGGCATTTACCCATATGTCATAAGCCATTTTTATTTATTTCCTTATCTGTGAACTGTCTGTTCATGCTCCCTACCTACTTTTCTATGTTGATGTTTTAGTGTTTTTATCAAAGTAAAAACTCTTTAAAGACTGAGGCTGTTAACTTCGTCTCTACCACATTTGTGATACGTACCCCCAGTTGGCTTTTAATTTCTCAGGCTGGGGCACACCGTTGCCCAGCTGAGCTGCCGTTACAAAGCCAGCAAGTGCTTGAGATGCTCCCGATCTCGGCTGAGATGTGCCGTGGGCGGACAGCACATCCAGATTCCAAAGACTTAGTATGGAAAAAGGAGTATTGAGTAATTTTTATATTGATTGCACGTTGAAATGATGACATTTTGGCTACATTGAGTTAAATAGAATATAGTATTAAAATTTAATTTCACCTGTTTTGTTTTTCTTTTTTAATGTGGCTACTCAAACATTTGAAATGCTGTGTGTGGCTCACCTTCTATTTCTATTGCGCAGCTCTGGAATAAAGTCGGAGAACAGCCTTCAAGGACAGACCCTGCTGTTTACCAGCCGAAGACTTTGACTGTGAGATTTCTGTACTCTGCAGACCTTGTGCTGGGTGCTGTGATCTGTGTTTCTTCATGAGATAACTCACAATCGTCCTGCGAGTCAGCGTCATGATCCCCACTGCAGAGACGAGGGAACTGAGGCTGAGACCTTCAATAACGTGAACAAAATTGCATTGCTGGCGACTGGCAGAACCAGGTCCTGTGCAGCTTCTGGCCCATGACACACAGGGAAGTCACTTAAGCTCCCTGAGCCTCAGTTTCCTCATATTTAAGGGCTGTGTAAGCATCAAGTATATACTGAGGAAATAGATAATGAGGAATATATATTATATATACTATATCCTTTTATATATATATGTCCTCAATGTAAGGATCAAATGAAGGTATATAAGAGGAAGTCACCTATCAAAATATTATTATCGTCTTAATTATAATAGTGAGTTATTACATCCATCATGTATAACAGTGAGCTACCTGTTGTTTTTAAGAAACACCGTAGTGATATTGGTGTTCAAAGAATAAGCTGCCACCTGTGTATGAAATGGTTTCTAAATTAGAGATACAACATAAAGAGACTTCGTGGTGCTCAGGAGTGGTTCTTGCTGGACCTCGGTAATGGAAATGAACAGAGACAGAGGATGCAGAAGCTGTTTTAAGGGTAGAATTAACATAAATCGATGACTAGTCATATAGAGGGAACTAGTTTGAAGCCTGAGGTGTCAAACTTGGGTGGTAGGAAGTTAGGAGTGCCATTGAGGAAGGCAAGGAAATTGCAAAACGGAAAAGATTTTTCGAAGGGTAATAAATTATATTGTTGTGAGCAGCTAAAAAGAAAGTCTCACTATTGTCTCTCAGAATGCGAGTGGAAGCAGCTGATATAGACAAACATGCCCAACAAATAAAAAGCACCTTGTCGCCAAATTTGCTGCTCAAAACCAATGCTCAAAATAGCCAGAAAACACTATCCTAAAAGTAATCTTACTCAATTATAGTTGGCCCTTAAATAATATGGCTTCGAACTGTGGGGGTCCACTTACATGTGCATTTTCTTCCGCCCCTGACACAGCGAGACCAACCCCTCCTCTTCCTCCTCCCCCTCAGCCTACTCAACAAGAAGACAATGAGGATGGAGACCTTGATGATGATCCACTTCCACTTAATGAGTAGTTAATATATTCTCTCTTCCTTGTGATTTTTTAAATAACATTTTCTCTTCTCTAGCTTATTTTATTGTAAGAATACAGTATATAATACAGATAACATACAAACTACGTCTTACTAGACTGTTTATGCTATCAGTAAGGCACTCAGTCAACAGTAGGCTATTAGTAGTTAAGTTTTGGGGAAGTCAAAAGTCATATGCAGATTTTCAACTGTGAAGGGAGTCAACATTTCTAAGCTTCACGTTGTTTAAGCATCAACTGTAATTTATATCTTACCTTTTTCCAGAAAGAATTTAGATTGACTCACAAAAATGTATAAAATATATCAAAAGAACACAGACCAATAGTAGGCAAAAAAGATGAGGCAGAGAAAAAATGAGAATGGGGACATAAACAGAGCCAGGAAGGAGGCCCATAGAAAAATGCATGAAAAGAATCTCTATGCCCTTGCTGAGAGTTGGTGCTAAATCTTTTATCACCTAAGAGTGAGAAGATGAGAAAGAACTTGGTAAATCAGAGAAAGACCATGGGAGGAAGTTGGGTGGGTGTGGAAGGAGCTAGCAAATACAGAGAAAAGAGGAAAAGTCTCGTTAGAGACTTTGACTAAAGCTGAATCACTTTCAGGAGAGGGTGCTGTGGTACTGTGGACTCAGCATGTGGGAAACAAAACCTCACCTCTAGAGAGTGATGTATTAAGCTGGCTAAAGAAAAGTACAAGATTGACAATACCTGACATTTATGCAGAGTCCGGAGGACAGATTGCACACTGAAACATGTGCTTCTGGCTGGGCACCGTGGCGCATGCCTGTAGTCCCAGCTACTTGGGAGGCTGAAGCAGTAGAATCGCCTGAGCCCAGGAATTTGAGGTTGCTGTGAGCTGTGGTGACACCACTGCACTCTACCTCAGGCAACAGGGCCAGACCCTGTCAAGGAAGGAAGGAAGGAAGCAAGCAAGGAAGACAGGGAGAGAGGGAGAGAGGGAGAGAAAGAAAGAAATCTTCAATTTTGCAAATGACACTAAGCTCTCTAGGCACCAAGGTGCCAAGACTACCAGAGTGGGAAGCAAGACAATCACTGTGGCCTACACATGTGGGCACCAGATGGACTGAAAGCTGTTGGTTCAAACATAGATTGTACCACGAGACTAAGCTCCCTGTCTTCACTGAGAAAAACGTCACTTGGATTTTCAGGTTCAAGTAATGGCACAGTGGGTAATTTAGACCAACCTTCCAACAAAGATAATTTAATGCAAGACAACAATTATCCTTAATGTGGAACACAAAACAGCTGTCCATGCTGAAAATCAATAATGAAATCTACAAATGCTACCAGACCTATTGAGTTTAGTAAGGTTATAGTATACAATATCAATATACAAAACCAATTGTATCGCTATACATTAGCCATAAGCAGAAATTGCAATTAAAAAAAACCAATACTCTTTTCAGCAGCATCAAAAAATGAAATACTTAGAGATAAATAGGAAAAATGGTGTGAAAGACCTATACACTAAAAGACATAAAATATTGCTAAGAGAAATTTTTAAAAATCTAAGTATATGGAAAGCTATTTCATGTTCATGGGTCAGAAAGCTTAATATCGTTAAGACTTTAGTTCTGTCCAAATTGGTCTAGATTCAAAGCAATCCCAACCAAAATCCCAGATGGCTCTTTTGAAGAAATTAACAAGCTGGTTCTAAAGAACCTAGAATAACTAAAACGAATCTGAAAAAGAAGAACAAAGTTAAAGGACTAACACTGCCTGATTTCAAAGGAAACTTTGTGGAATGATGGATAAGTTCATTATCTTCATGGTTTCAGGGATATGTGCATATGTCAAAACTCAAGAAGTTGTACACTTTAAATATGCACAGCTTCTTGAACGACAATTACACCTCAAAAAAGCTGTTTGAAAAATATTATTGGACATATTGAAAGAAAAAAAAGATGAAAACTCTGCCTTGGTCCCAGACCTTCCCTAAATGTGCAGGTTCGGTTTTTAAAAAATCGTGGACAACTCAGGCTGAATTCATGTGTTAAAGTTAGGTCTTGGCTCTCTGCGGACCTCTTTCTAAAATCCTCCAAAGCAAAGAGGTTTCTTTCCCAACCACCAGAACAGAGCAGCCTTGGGCAGAGAGAGGAAGAAATTCAGTGTCCTCTGCCTCTTATAACTAAGACCTGTGGGTTTATTTCAAAGAGTATGTCAGGTAGATTATGTACATGTGCTAGGCATACCTCCTTCTTGCCATTTTTAGTCCTCCATCCATTTAACACATGTTAGCTAAGTGCCGAGTACCTGCGAGGCCTTGTAATAGGGGACACGGGCATGGAAAAGACAGGCACAATCAGGTTGCTTTATGACTTTTGTGGGTCCTTTCCTAGCACTTTTGCCTTTTTTGGGTCCCTTTCTCCATGAAAAAAAAACATTTAATTTATATTTTATGACTGTGTTGGTATAAAGACAAATATAATCCAGGCTGGATTTATTATTATGTATCTATTATTATTATGTTCTTTTTTAAAATTAATTTAAAGAACAAGTGAAATTTAAACATTGTCGCGGACCCCTAAAAGTGTCGTGGCCCTAGGCCCTGGGGAAGTTGGCCCCAGGCATAGTCCCTGCCCCACAAAGTCTGCTGTCTGGTAGAGGAAACAGTCTTTGAACAGATACTCACACTAATAACTAATAATTTACAAATGTTCTAGGCAAAGGGCCAAGAAAACAGAAGAGGGAAGGAACTTAACTAAAAGGCCAGTAGTTGCAGCCTAATAATCAAAAGGGTATTCCATGAAACCAAAGATGTAGAATGAAGTTGAATTATGTAGAAGATTGGCCTTTTATCTTAGGACTAGTAAGAAGCCATTGAAGTGCATCAGATAACACAACTATCAGAGCGAAAAGGCGATCCTCGGAATAGGAGAAACTATTTTGCAAATCACATATCTAATAAGGACCCGATATCCAGAACATGTACAAAAAACTACAATTCAGCAAGAACAAAAAATAACACTATGTTTTAAAAATTGGCAACAAACTTGAATAGACATTTCTCTAAAAAATATGCAAATATCCAATAAACAAATGAAAAGATGCTCAACATCACTAATAACTAAGGAAATACAAATCAAAACCATGATGAGATACTACTTTGCACCCATGAGGATGGCTACTATCAAAACAACAGAAAATAACAAATGTTTGTAGGGGTGCAGAGAAATTAGAATACATGTGTACAATTCATGGGAATGTAAAATGCTGCAATTGCTATGGAAAACAGTGTGGTCATTCCTCAGAAGATTAAAAATAGAATTACCATGTAATTCAGCAATTCGATTTCTCAAAGAGTTATTTATACATTCATGTCCATAGCAGCATTATTCATAATAGCCAGTAGGGGAAAGCAACTCAAGTGTCCACCTACAGGCGAATGGATAAACAAAATATAATTTATGCATGCAATGGAATATTATACAGCCTTAAAGAGGAAGAAAATTCTGACACATGCTACAACATGCATGAACCTTGAAGACATTATGGTAAGTAAAATAAGACAGTCACAAAAGGTCAAGTACTACATAATTCCATTTATGTGAGCTATTAAGAGTAGTCAAATCCATAGAGACAGAAAGGAGAATGGTGGTTGCCAGGGACTTGAGGGAGAGGAGAATGGGGAGTTGTTATTTAGTGAGTAAGGAGTTTCACTTTTGCAAGATGAAAAGTTCTGGAGTTTGGTTGTGTAACAATGTGAATATACTTAACACTACTAAATTGTATACTTAAAAATGGTTAAGATGATAAGTGTTATGTGAAATGAATAAATAAAGCCATTAAAGTTGAGCAGTGGGGATAGTATAATACAATTACTATATTTTTTAAAGATTTCTCTGAATGAGAACATGCAAGAGTGAATCCAGTGACATCTCTTGGTAGGATGTTGCAGAAGTTCAGGTGGGAGATAAGGGTGATTTGTCTAGAAATGAAGTGACTTAAAAAGGTAGAGCATGTAAAAATGGGTGGATTGGAGCAATATATAGGAGTTAGAATCCATAGAACTTGGTAATTGATGAAGTGTGGAAGTTGAGGAAAAGAAATATGCAAATGGTAACTCATTGATTTTGACATGAACAACTAACTGAACTGATTGATGGTGCCATTTACTGAGCCAGGAAACTCCAGAAGAAAGAACCTTTTGCAGAGGGAAAATGGAATTCCATTTTGAACGTACTAAGTTTGAGGTGCCAAGTGTAAAAGTTGGGTTGGCAGCTGAAACTATAGATCTAGACCTAATAAGAGTCTTTTAAGCTGACGATGCATCAAAGAAAGTACAGATGTTTTAAAGTAACAGGTATAAATGCAAAGCTGGGGTCAGGGGATTGATTTGAGAAGAGGAGAGAACCTGGAACTGAACCCTGAGGAATTCCTAGAGAGTTGAAGTTAAGGATAGAAAAGGTCAGCTCTACTGTCCCATTTTATAGATGAGAAAATGTTTTTTGCTGTTCAGTCATTTGAGTTCCTCATATATTCTGAACATTAATCCCTTGTCAGATGAATAGTTTGCAAATATTTTCTCCCATTCTACAGGTTGTCCTTTTGCTCTGTTGATTATTTCCTTTGCTGTGCAGAAGCTTTTTTGGATAACATAATTTCATTTGTCTATCTTTGCTTTAGTTTCTTGTACTTTTGGGTCTTACCTATAAAAATCTTTGCTCAGACCAATATCAAGAGGTATTTTCACTTTGTTTTCTTCTAGTAGTTTTATAGTTTCAGGTCTTACATTTAAATCTTCAATACATTTTGAGTTTATTTTTGTGTATGGTGAGAGACAGGGGTCTACTTTCATTCTTCTATTTATGCGTATCCAGTTTTCCCAGCATCATTTATTGAAGAAAGTGTCCTTTCCCCATTATATGTGCTTGGCACCTTTGTCAAAAATTGGTTGGCTGTACATATGCAGATGTACTTCTAGATTCTCTATTCTGTTCCATTGGTCTATGTGTCTATTTTTATACCAGTACCATGTTGTTTTAGTTATTACAGTTTCATAGTATATTTTGAAGTCAAGTAGTGTGATGACTCCAGCTTTTTTTTATTTTTGCTCAAGAGTGCTTTAGCTATTCTGGATCTTTTGTGGTTTCACATGAATTTTAGCATTTTTTTTCTATGTTTGTGAAGAAAGTCATTGGTATTTTGCTAGGGTTTGCAATGAATCTATTGATTGCTCTGGGTAGTATGGTCATTTTAACAATATTTATTCTTCCAATCTATGAACATAGGATGTCATTCCATTTTTCTGTGTCCTTTCAATTTCTTTCACCATTGTTTTGTAGTTTTCATTATAGAGATCTTTCACCTCCTTGATTAAATTTATTTCCAGATATTTTATTTATTTTTCGTAGTTGTTGTAAATGGGATTGCTTTCTTTATTTCTTTTTTCAGCTAATTTGGTATTGGTGTACAGAAATGCTACTGATTTTTATATGTTGATTTTATATTCCACAATATTACTGAATTCATTTATTAGCTTTAAGAGTTTTTTGGTGGAGTTTTTGAGTTTTTCTATATGTAAGACCACGTCATCTAAGAATCTAAATAGATATTTCTCCAAAGAAGACATACAAATGGCCAAGAAGTACATGACAAAATGCTAAACATTACTATTCATCAGGGAAATGAAAATCAAAACCACAGTGAGATACTAGCCCACCCCAGTTAGAATGGCTATTATCAAAAAGACGACAAATAACAAATTCTGGCAAAGATGCAGAGGAAAGGGAGCTCTTGTACACTGCTGGTGGGAATGTAAATTAGTATAGCCATTAAGGAAAACAGGATGGAGGCTCCTCAGAAAACTAAAACTAGAAATACCATATGATCCAGCAATCCTGCTACTGAGCATTTATCCAAAGGAAAGAAGATCAGTGTATTCAACGGATATCTGCACCCCTTTGTTTACTGCAGCACTATTCATAATAGCCGATATGTGGGATCAACCTAAGTGTCCATCAACAGATGAATGGATGAAGAAATGCGGTATATAAACACAATGGAACACTATTCAGCCATAAAAAAGATTGAAATCCTGTCATTCGCAGCCACATGGAGGAACCTAGAGAACATTATGTTAAACTAAATGTCAGGTACAGAAAGATAAATACTGCATGTTCTTCCTCATGTAGGAGCTAAAAACGTTGAGCTCATGGAAGTAGAGAGTGGAATTGTGGCTATTAGAGGCTAGGAAGGGAGGAGGAAGGGATGATAGGGAGAGGCTGGTTAATGGATACAAAATCACAGCTAGATAGGAGAAATAAGTTCCAGTGCTCTACAGCTGTGGTCCCCAACCCCCGGGGGCTGACCGCTGTGGCCCGTTGGGGGCTGGTGGGGTGGGAGGTGGGCAGCGGGTGGGCTATCAAGGCTTCATGTGTGTTTGAGGCTGCTCCCCATAGCTCGCAACACCCTGTGGGCTCCATCTCCTGTCAGATCAGCGGTGTCGCTGGATTCTCACAGGAGCGGGAACTCTACTGTAGACTGCACATGCCAGGGATCTAGGCTGCCAGCTCCTTGTGACAATCTGGTGCCTGGTGATCTGGGGTGGAGCTGGGGCGTTGGTGCCAGCGCTGGGGAGGGACTGGAAGTGCAGATTGTCACTGGCAGAGAGGTTTGACTGCACAATGAATATGGTGCACTTGAGTCATCCCAGGACCCTCCCACCCCACTCCCTGTCGGTGAAAAGATTGTCTTCCATGAAGCCAGTCCCTGTTACCAAAAAAAGTTGGGGACTGCTGTCTATAGCACTGCAGCGTGACTGCAGTTAACAATAATATATCGCATATTTTCAAATAGCTACAAAAGAGAATTCCAATGTTCCCATCACAAAGAAATGATAAATGTTTGAGGTGATAGATACGCTGATTACCCTGATTTGATCACTTCGCATAGTATACACGTATTGAAATATCACTCTGTACCAAATAAATATGTGCAATTATTACAAGACAATTAAATTTTTAAAATTTTTAAATTAATGAATGAATTAATTTTGTTTTTAAACAGGAGGAAATGGCGACTCTGGGAAATTAAGCAAATTGCCCAGGATCACATGAGTTGGGAAGGAGCAGGGCCAGGATTTAGTCTTGAAATCTACGCTCATCCACTATCCTCCTGCCAAAAAAAAGAAGCCGGAGAGGCCGCAGGGAACTGGGGCGTGAGCCTGGTCCTGGATGCCTCTCCTGGCTCCCGGCCAACAGCTGCCTCCTAGGGCAAGTTCCCTCCTCCGACTGTGACGCAGTTTCTTCATCTGCAGAATGGAGGACGCGTGACCTCCTTTTCTGGTGCACGGGCTTGTGACAAGGACCGGGTGAATCACAGACACAGACATCTGTCAAGTGTGAAAGATTGTCCGGTGGAGCTACAGCGTCTCTGAATCAGGACAACTCCTCCCCGTGGCTGGCCTACATGTTCTTAAAAGCGAAGGTCATAATCTTCCCATCAGTCTACACAAACAACCCAGTAAATGGATTCCACCTCAGTTCCACTTCCTCGTGTTTACCTTTCTCTGGGAACACCAGACCAGCCTAGTTCCCAGTCCCTGCCAGACCTGTTCTCCCCCAGCTGGGCCACCAGGTCCCAGCCCCCCTCTCTGTTGGGCTGGCCCTGACCCAATGACCAGTGCAGGATATTGAATCCTTATCCTGTTCCACTGCTTTGGAACTAGAAACTCCCTTGTTTTCGGCAGAACCCCACCTCACTGCCGGGACTGGAATGCAGCCAGAGGCAGGAGCTTGCAACCTGATGCTGCTGCCCAGCCTGGACTTCTGAGGAACGGCCAGCCCCATCCAGTCCTGAGAATTACTGGCTGCCGCCAGCTGTCCGCTGCCCTATTTGCAGCCTGAGGCGGACCACCTGCTTGGATCACCCCCTTTTCTGAGAATCACAAGCCTGATGCTATCCCCGGGCTCTCCATCCTCCAGCAGCCTCAGCTGGGCCCCCCACCCCCTACCCAGCACCCCCATCACCCACCAGTGCCTGGCCCCTCCACAGCCTTACTTCCCGACCCCCTCCATCCCCAAATGTATATGTCCCCCAAGGTTTGACACCGATGTCAGTTCTCTTCTCTGACATACTGTCCTTTGCCAATCTCATCCACTTCTGGGGTTTTAAGTAGCAGCCCCAGGAGAAAGAGGCCCATGGATATTGAGGTCATTTTCAAGTTAAAAGCACCAGGGCTCAAGACTGATGGGCAGGGAGGGGAGGGAGGAAAGAAGGGTGGGAGTGGAGAAGAAAGCTGAGTCCCGGGAAGGCTGCTGGCCTCTCCCCATAGCTGCTGAGGGAAGGGCTCAATCATCTCTGAATCCTCCCAGCACACTGCCAGGCACAGATGGGTACAGAGTCTTTGCTGGATGAATGAATGAATGAATGGATGGATGAACAAACGAGTTGCTACTTCCCTCTCTGGGTCCTAGTGCATTTTCTAAGGCTGTTCTCCCTCCTGTGTGGGGCACACACAAGGCCTGGAGAGGAAATGACTAGTTAAAGCCAACCAAGTCCAGAGAGGAAACATTAGATTTCCTGTGAGATCTGCCCAGGAAAACATTGCAAGGTGTTTCCTCCGAGAACTCATTGAGTCCCTTCTGGAGGTCAAGAGAGGGTAGAATGGGCACCCAGACTTTGAAACAGCACCCCAGCTCCTGCTGTCTCCCTGAGAGACCTTGGGCCCCACCAGCTTTTGTTCCCACATACTGACACTGTTGCCTAGGTTTATTGACAGGCACAGTGTTGAGCAAGACTTGACCTTTATTATCTTAATTGAATCCTCCCAAAGACCTTCCGAGATATGTATTATTATTTTCTCCATTTTACAGATAGGAAATAGAGGCGTGAGGTTAAGTAACTTAACCAGGATCCCACAGCTAATAAAAGTGACAGAACTGGGTTTTTTTTCCTTTTACTGAAATGATTATTATTTCATCTTTAGAATATCAGGATGTGCCCACATGCTCAGCTCTGCAGGAATGTGTTCTCTTCAAATCCAGCAAGGAACTGCAGCATGGTAGAGCAGAAGAGACCCTGAGATGAATCCGTCCTGCCCAGGGTCGGGGAGGAAGGCTGAGCATGCACACTGCAAACCCTCTCCTCCCTGTTTGTTCTGCTCCTAAAATAAAACAGAACAAAAGATAGGAAAGTCACCAATTAGAGAATTCAGTGTTTCCCTCCTAACTCCCTGCGCTGTTATAATTCTAGGACCCATTTCCTAGAGGAAGAAGCAACTAAGGTCCCCAGAGGGAGGATGTGATTTCCAAAGTAGAACAGGGCAGAAGTGCTGTGGTTACTCCCACCCAGTGGGGGCCTCTCCCCTGATCCCTCCTCCCCAGATGCCTGAGCCTGCAGACAGCAAATCCAGGAGCGGGAAGCCTTCCTGGGATTGGCTCGCTGCAAAATCAGGCAGCCCCGTCTTTCAACAAGCCCTGCCTCCCATCTTCGTCCCTAATTGGCATCTTCTATTGCTCTTCCTGGTGACTTCACTTTTCACTCTTAGCTAAAAATGGGCCTCTGGTGATTTATTCTATCCTGGGTGTTGACAAGCTCAAGAAGTTGTGTGCGGCTTGCTGCCAGGCACTCCGGTGACAAAGCATGACTCACCACTCTGAGGTCAGTGGAGGGACAGGAGGCGGGGAGATCCAGCTGACAGTATCCTCTGCTCTGTCACCAGGCCTTCTGCCCTCTGCCATGAGGTGGCTATGCTCCAGGAAATGAAAGAGACACCCTAGAACCTGTGATGGAGGCAGGACCGGCAGCCCACAGGTCTGTCACATCTCAAGGCTGATTCCGTTTTGTTTCCCACCCCCAGTGCCAAATGCTAAGCTGCCTTTCAGAGAGCTCTAAAAGGGAACGGAGAAGCCAGTCTCCCTTGCATTCCCCAATCACATATTCACACACACACACACACACACACACACACACACAAAGAACCTGATAGATCATTTAACTCAATCTTCTTATTTTATGGAAAAGAACTTTTTTTTTTATTTCAGCATCTTACAGGGGTACAAATGTTTAGGTTACAAATATTGCCTTTGCCCCACCTGGGTCAGAGCTTTAAGCGTGTCCATCCCCCAGACGGTGCACACCGCACTCATTAGGTGTGAACATTCCCATGCCCTCCCCCCCACTCCCACCTGCCCAACACCTGATGAATGTTCCTGCTATATGTGCATGTAAGTGTTGATCAGCTAATATACGGAAAAGAATTGAGGCCCAGAGAGGTCAAGCCACTTGACCAAGGTCACAAATGAGTTAGAGGTGCAGTTAGGGCTAAGACCTAGGTCTCTGTCTCCCAGCCCTGTGCTCAGTCTACTCACCACAGTGTCACAAGGATTAAACTTGCTCTCCTAAATGAATGGGGCTAACTCCTGCATGAATGGCGGCAAGAAGGGCTGACCTTTAAGGAGAGATAACTGCTGGAATTTCCGCTTTGCCTTTGCTCCTCTCTCAGATGGGCTCTGTGTATGGCAGACTGTCTCCTCTCAACTTGCAGGGACCCCCGGAGTCCTTGGGGATCAGGGTTAAGAGTACCCTCCCCCAGAAACGGCTCGTCCCTCCGCAGTAGATGCAAACTGCGGAAGAGCCACAGACTACTTCCTGGCTCGGACAAGAGCAAGCTGCCCTTCTGAGAGGTCCTGCCCTGCATTCCATCTGGCTGCTCGGTGACCCCACTTCTCTCCTTCTTGCTATTGACTTTCTGAGTAAACAGTTTGTTAGCTCAGAGGAGACTCAAACTCATGGAATTGGTAAATGAAAAGAGACTACAAAGTTCCTCTCGTCCGAACCTCCTCCACTCAACCAGGAATCCCTCTACAACACCCCTAGGTGGACACTGCCCTCAGCTTGCACATGGGAAGGATGCACAGCTCTTCCTTCCTCGCTCATGGCCCCTTCTGCGGCTGGACAGACCCAAGCAATAGAGATGGTGCCGGGCAGGCGTCAGCCACTCTGTGATGCCAGTGTCACCATTTAGGCTGATGCAGAGGAAGTGTTTTCCCTTCTTTAGACCACAGCTTATGGCTCTGCTCATGACTTACAGGGACAAGCCAAAACAGACAGAACCATCCTTGACCCTCCAAAGACTGAGTGTCCCATCAGTGGGCTAGACAGGGCTTCTGCTAAATTTTGTTTTCCCATCCAATCAGCATGCGTTAAAAAAAAAAAAAAAGGTTTGCCCACGTCCCTAAAAAAATTGAGTAAAGAGAAACAATCGATGCCAAACGTGTTCATTTGCTTCTTGCTAGCAGTTCTGGCCAAAGGTCTGACGGAGAGACTCTGACCCATCCAAGGGCCTCTGCGATTAGCTGCTTTCATCCTCTTCTTCTTACCATTCAAGTAGGCCAGGATATTCACGAAAAATTCCTCATTCGCCATTTCATTCCTTTTGGAAACCACGTGTAAGTTTCATCCAGTTAAAAAAGTCGATACCAGGCAGCAGTACCAGCGAGGGAGGAAGAGTTGTCCGTCCTTCCCCGTGTGCGAGAGGAGGGGAGTGTCGATCTAGGGGTGTTGGAGAAGGGAGTTCTGGTCGAGTGGAGGAGGTTCAGACTAGGCAAAATCAATATCAGGCAGCATGTAGGGAATAGAATAGTGAATGAAACAAAGACATGAGCTCATGAGCTTATGTTGTAGCAGGGAAGACAACGTTCAACCAACAGTTAAACAGTATGATATAACATCAGGAACTGATGAGCACTACGAAGGAAAGCAGAGCACGGTGAGGGACAAAGGCGATGTAGCTGCTGGTGCTGAGGGAGGGGTTCGGGGGGGCTGGGGGCAGAGACGGGAGCAGAGTGAGGGACCCCTCCTTGGAAATGTCTGGGGAGTGTTCCAAGACAAAAGAATTGCAAGGAAGCCCTGATCGATGTGCGAACAGGATAAATTAGAGTTTCAGGTAATTTTTCATGGGCAGATATCATTTTCAAGCCAAGTTTTGCCAAGAGCTGAGAAAATTTAACATGCCATTACCTGCGTTTGGAAGTCTTTAGCATTCCTAACCTGATTTCCAGCAGGTGAAACCATCAATGTATGAATGAAGTGGTCGGACAATCTTACCTTTGTGAAAAGCTCCCCCACGTTATCCTTTATGATCACGACAACCCACACGGTAGGTATTACTATCCACAGCAATGTTACAGATGAGGAAACTGAGGCTGCAATGGGTGAAGTGCCTAGAGTGTGGCAGAGCCAAAACCAATGGAATCTGGTGTCGTGACTCTGATCAGTTCCTCGGTATGCAGAAGCACCCAGTGTCTTCACCAAAATGCATAGTATGCACCTGGGCTTGTAAACTTAACGGCAGATCAGAGCAGTATCCAGTACTGGAGATCAGTGTTGCTATGGTGGTGTGGCAGGGCACTGTTTAGCTCTCCTTCAAGAGGATCTGCCAAGAGGAGAAAAGTTGACCGACAACCCAGTTAGTGCCCTTTGGACCCACCTCTCTGTTGGTGTCGAGGCCACACCTCCCCTGGGTGGCCCCTGGCCAGTGGCTGAGCATGGTAGTGGGGGTACAAGTGCTGGCCCACTCCTCCTGGACACAGGATGCTCCAACAAGCAGCCTTTGGGTTCAAGGATTCCTGCTGACCTGGCCAAGATCCTCTGAGAAATGCACCGCAGTCTGAGGTGCTCTGCCCGGTTCTTCCTTCCTTCCATCCTTTCACAGGCGGCCAACATGCACTGTGGCCTGAAGGCTCTCTCTGCCATCTCCAGCTGCCTCCCCCATGTTCCCCAAAAAATCTTTCACATAACAAATCCTGTCTTGGTGTCTGCTTTTCAGAGAACCCAAACTGGCATAATTTCTAATCTAGTTTTGTTTTACTTCTTTATAAAAGGACTAGCTTATTTGTTCATTATATCTTTGGCTTTCTGGACTTGAAACCCCAAAAGAAAAAAAAGTGCTTTTTCTTAGTTATTAGTGTAAGACTTTTGGCCTCATTCATTGTCCATTTTAACAAAAACAAAAAGGGCATTTCTGGGATTTTGCTGGTGTTAATGGAAGTGAGGATTTGGCCCGAGTTCTGGTTTTATCTTAGCACTTTCCAAACTGCTTTCACAGGTCCTAATCTAAAGCAAACACCTCAGCTGCTTCGTTACCTGGCTGTGAATTCCAAGCTTAGAGCTAGTAGCTGTCAGTGTATATTCAAAAGTATCTAAGTGGTTATAGTAAGTTGTTGGGGAGAAACACTAAAGGCAACTGGAGAGATCCGTTCCAGCACTGTCCAATAGAAATACAATGTGAGCCACACCAGTAAATACAGACACACCACATTTTATTGTGCTTAGCAGATACTGCGTATTTTACAAATTGAAGATTTGTGCTAATCCTGTATCGAGCAAGTCTGTTGACACCATTTTACCAACAGCTCATGTCTGTGTGTCACATTTTAGAAATTCTCAGAATATTTCAAACTTGTTCATTATTATTATATCTGTTACAGTGATCTGTGATCAGTGATTTTTGATGTTACTATGGTTTAGGCACCATCAACAACACCCATTGAAGTTGTGAACTTAATATATGTTGTGTGTGTTCTGACTGTTCCACCAACCAGCCATTCCCCCATCTCTCTCCCTCTCCTCGGGCCTTCCTATTCCCTGAGACACAAAAATATTGAAATTGAACCAATAACCCTGCTGTAGCCTCTACAAGTTTAAGCAAAAGGAAGAGTTACTCATCTCTCACTTTAAATCAAAAGCTAGAAATGATTAAGCTTAGTGAGGAAGGTGTGTCAAAAGTGGAGACAGGCCAAAAGCTAGGCCTCTTGCATCAGACAGTTAGCCAAGTTGTGAATGCAAAAGAAAAGTTCTTGAAGGAAATTTTAAGTGCTTCTCCACTTATTGCTAATACAGAGCTGTTGTTTTAATGATGTGCATAGAAGATGTGATACCATTGTTTTAATTGTGTGGATAGAAGATCAAACCAGCCACAACATTCCCTTAAACCGAAGACTAATCCAGAGCAAGACCTCCAACATCAAGGCACAACTTTTCAGCAGCAAAAAGATTATGACTCACTGAAGGCTTAGATGATCATTAGCATTTTTTGACAGTAAAGTATTTTTTTAATTAAGGCATGTATATTGTTTTTTTAAGACATAATGCTATTGCACATTTAATAGACTACAGTATAGTATAAACATAACTTTTATTTATTTATTTATTTTATTTCAGCATATTATGGGGATACAAATGTTTAGGTTACGTATGATGCCCTTGCCCCCCACCCCAAGTCCAAGCTTGTCCATTCCCCGGAAGGTGCACATCGCACTCATTGTTTGTGCATATGCCCGTCCCCTCCTACCCCCTCCCCCTCCCCCTGCCCAACATCCAATAAATGTTATTCTTATATGTGCACTTAAGTGTAACATAACTTTTATATGCATTGGGAAAACAAAAATTCATGTGATTCACTTTATTGCAACATTTGCTTTATTGCAATGGTCTAGAATTGAACCCACTGTATCTCTGAGGTATGCCTGAGTAGCCACATATGTAAAAGTAAAAAGAAACAGATACATTTAATTTTAATAATTTATTTTAATGATATTTCATTGAACCCAGTACATCCAAAATATTGACATTTCAACACGTAACATATTTAAGCATTATTGGTAAAATATCTTACTTTTTTTTCACACTAAGTCTTCAGAAAAGCTACATTTCTTTCAAGTGCTCAATGGCCACATGTAGCTAGAGGCCACCACATTGAACCGTGCAGATCTAGGTACTCCTGAGTTTGAGAAATAATATTTGGATAGGGAGCAGCTGACAGCTATTATTTCCTGGTGTTCCCCTGAACTGGTTATAGATCCACACCTAACTCTACCCCACTGCATAATTTGTCAAATCATTGCCCAAGGAGATTTTTATTCAGGATTTTTTTCTTGTTTGCTAGAAAATATAAAATATTCATTTTGAAATAAAATATTCTTAGGATTGAGTTTTTAGGCACATGTCATACCTTAGCTCCCAGAGTTATTTTGAAGAAATCTTTGTTGCTAGAGCACCAAGTGTACAAAAATATGAGGCTATTTTCTTTTCCAAAATATATCTGATTCTAGAGCCTCTAGCAGCTCCCCATCATGTGACTGTGATTTCTTTTGTCCCCTTCCCCAAAGTAGCAATCTCCTACCCTCTCCTAGCCACTTACACCCCCAGCCGAGACCACCAATCATGTCCTTGACCACTGTAAGAAAGCGCTATGATACTGCAATTCTTTTAACTGAGATTATACATTTAAAACTACTTCACATGAGGCAAGTATTGTGTAAGTATTTGCCTGTGCGTTTGTTCACTTAATTTTCAGCCTTATATTATTGTCTCCATTTTGCAGTTTAAAGAAATTGAGTTTCTAAAAGCTAAGTAACTTGCCCAATGCCACATTGCTAATCGCTTTAAAAGTTGGCATTGGGAGACTGATATTCTGAACCAATTTACAAGGTTGATGGTATTGTAAATTGGTTCAATCTTTTCTGAGATTAACTTGGCACTGTTTAACAGCAATAAAATGGTCCGTGCCCTTTTATACAATGATATTGGAATTTTTTTCTAAGGGAATAGATAAAATATGCATGCACACAATCGCACATCAACTTGTGCAAAGTTGTTTATGACAGAATAATATCCATAATAGCAGGAAAAAATTAAACACCCCAAACTTTTCCACTCGTTTAACAAACACTTATTGAGTACCTTCTATGTGCTAAGCATCGTTCTAAACACCAGAGATTCAGCATTAGAGAAAAAAATAAAAGAACAAAGATGATCCTTGCTTTGGTGGAGAATTTTCATGCACAAATATCTTAGGAATGCAAAAGAGGAATGAATAATGACAGCCACTTACACAGTTTTAAATTGTCTGGTTGCCACATTAAAAAGGTAAAAAGAAACAAGTGAAGTTACTTTCAACAGTGTATTTTATTTAACCCACTATATCCAATTACATGTTATTTCAACATGTAATCAAACATAAGAAATCAATTAATAAGATATTTTACATTCTTTTTTTCATTCTAAGTCTTCAATATCTAGTGTGTATTTTGCACTTACAGCACATCTAAATTTGAACACCAAATTTCATCAGAAATACTAGATCTGTGTTTAGAGATTACAAAATTTACTGTTAAAAAAAAGATTCACATAACCAAAGTGTTCTAAATACACTTAAAAGTTTCCCAATAATTTAATTCAATACCAAAAATAATTTTATTTTAATATTTGCATCCACATTGGCCAAAATAGTTCGTCTTTTTTAGAAGATTTGATTCGATTTTGGAGCAAAAATGTGTCACTTTCAAGGCAACTTTTGTTGAAGTTAGGTAAATTTAGACTCTTGGGTCAGCTCAGTCTCATTGGCATGAATTCAAGGGGATATTATATAAATTTACCCCTATCAACTAAGTATCCTTCAAGTTTTTCTTGTAGTTTTTGCAGTCAATTTACATAATACTCCAAGACCCCCATGAATACCAAAAGCCGCAGATGTTCAAGTCCCTTATATAAAATGGCACAGTATTTGCTTATTACTACACAAATCCTCCCATACACAGTTGACCCTCGAACAATACAAGTTTGAACTGTACAGATCCACTTATGTGCAGATTTTTTTCAACCAAACACAAATCAAACATACAGTATTGGAAGGATGTGCAACCCGTGTATATGGAGGGCTGACTTTTCATGTATGTGGATTCTTCAGGGTCTACTCTCTGGGACTAGAGCACATGCAGATTTGGTTGTAAGTGGGAGGCTCTGGACCCAATCCTTCCTATATACTCATGAACAGTTATACTTTAAATCATCTCTAGATTACTTATAATACCTAATACAACTTACACGCTATGTAAATAGTTGTCGTGCTATATTTTTTAATTTGTGTTATTTTTTATTGTATTGTTTTTTGTTGGGGTTTTTTTCCTGAATATTTTCCATTCATAGTTGACTGAATCCATGGATGTGGAATCCATGATATGGAAGGCCTACTGGACTGTCAATAACAATTATAATTTTCTGTAATTGATTCATGTTAGAAAAAAGGTATAAATTGTTATCATTGATTTGGATTATGAAAAGTTTCAGTTTCAATGTAAATTCCTGTGCCTGGCTAGTTAGGTCACAACAAATTTTTCCTTTACTTGGGACTTCAAATTTAGCTGGTTCACATGCAGTGTCATATTGGTGATAAAAAATGAATCACCCTGCCATATTGTGTCTTTGATTATTGACTATTTGGCAAGTATTCGTTCCATTTCCAGAAAATTCTGAATTGGACTTAACAATACAGCAAATCTTTGTAACGCTCTTCCACAACACATGATCAACCAGTTTGGCAAAGAACACAGGATCATTAAATGTCACTGTCTTTTGTTTCTTTCAGCAGTTCCATAAACTGGTGATGATTCATAGTATTTGCACCATGCTGAACAATCCTAACAATTGTATTTATAACACAATTCATAGAGTCTTCTTTAGAAAACTGAGAACAAACCGTTTCCGCAGTATGTATTACACAGTGGAATGAGGTATTGAGGGAAACATCAGTCTCTTATTTCAAAATTCCAATAAATCTGAATTTTTTTAACTGAAGTAGCCAGATCACAGTGAATCATAATAGAAACTAATTTTTTCATATCTAGCTGAAACTCTTTGATAGACATAAAAGATCAAAAAATATTCATGCCTTGAGTTCAACTTTTTATGGCATAAATAGACATTTATTTATAAATTTGAAAGTCGTCTGAGGAAAAAACCATCTCTAGGTGCTAATTGAGCAGTTTCTTACGTCACACAGCTCGTATCATGCTGAAAAATGCAGTTTTTTAAATCTGAATCAATTTATATTGATATTATTAGAAAGTTCTTATATTCTACTAACAATCATTTGGTGGTTTAATTGAAGATCTTTCACTTTTCATAAGATAGCATTTTTAGTCTTTTCCTTTATAATTTTCTAACAAATTTTCATAACTGAAATAATTTATTCTACCCTTTGTCTATATAATAATGATTATCCTTTATGTGCAAGAATCCAAGCCATTTTATAGCTAGCCAAAGTCACATGCTCAAATACTGTTAAAAGTTATTTAAAATTTTTTCTTGGCCATTTAATTCTTCTTTCAGGTGTCCAAGGTCAGTGATTCTTTTTTGACTGTTCAGAGGAAAGTTCTTGTCAAATTCATGCATTTGTGAAAATTTCTCTTAATATTGTCCACTTTATTACCTTTAAAATGTTTTACACAATAAATTGCTTTTTCATTTTGCTCTTCTATAGCAAACAGCAACTGCCCTGTATCCTAAGATTTTCTTCAATCTTATTTTTTTACTGTTCTGTCATAGTGCTGGCTGCTTTAACTCCATTCCACTCTGCAGTAGCAGTGTGCCTTCACTTTACATTTACATGTTTGTCCATTCTTATTTTTTAACTCGAAAAACAATTTAATTATATTACAATTAAAATAAATGTAATAATGTAAAAAAAATTAATAAAACTAATTACTAATTATTATTTACACTGTAACTCGTGTCTGCATAAAATATTCCAATCAACACAATATGAGTTACATTATACACAAAGGAAAAAAACCATTCAAACTGAATAATTGCCTGACACAGACAAAATCGGTCAAGTGTATGTGTAGACTACAATAAGATCTCAGGCGACACAGTGAAATGTCCTACCAAAATATTAATAATCAAGTTGAGTTTAACAGAAAAAAATGTTTGATACTGCTTGAGATTTTCACTTAGATTAGATCAATTTAAATTACATTTATCATTCAGTTCCTCAGTGACACTGGCCACATTTCAAATGCTCAGTAGCTACAGTGGTCTCTTACTAGACAGTGAGCTCTAGTGGAAGGCAGAGAGAAGGTCCAGATTTGGGGGGCAGGGGGAGGCCTTGCATTTCCTTGAGGTTCTTTGAGTCCGGGAAGGAGAAAAAACATTCTGAGTGAGGCTCCTGGCAGCCCCTTCGCTTCCACCAAGATGGCTCCACTTTTATGTTTTATTTATTGGCTCTTCATGTAAGATTTAGTTGGAAGAAAGTGTCTCACTGTTTTTCTCTAACAGTTTGGAACCGTAGGTCCTCTCTGAGTAGGAGAACGTCAGCGCGGTTAGAAACACAGGATCTCCAGCCACTGCAGGTGAGTCATATGTGTATTAACGTTTAAGAAACATTAAGCCATGTGGCTTTTCAGCCCGTGATCTCCTTTCCCTATGAATCTTACACACACACACACACACACACACAGACACACACACACACACACAGACACACAGACACACATAGACACACACGCACACACACAGACACACACAGACACACACAGAGTGTGTGTTTTAAAGAGGAATTAGCCGCCCATCATACCATAGCCAAACTCTGGCATTTTAGAAGCAATCACAAATCAGGGAACACAGCCCTTAGCATCGCCTTTTGGCCCATGTGACCCATGTGGCATTCCAGGATCCTCAGTCAGAGTCCCAGAACTTCCCTCCTGCTCCAGTTGCTGTGCTGAGGGAGCCCCCAAGAGCATTGTCATTATAGTAGACTCTTCATTGTCTTAGCAGAGCAGTTATGGTTAATGGTTAAAGTAAAAAACCCTGAAGCCAAATTGAGTGGATTCAAATCCCAGCTCTACCACTCTAGTTCTGTGACCTTGGGAAATTTTCTTAAGGTCTTAGTACCTCAATTGTCTCATCTGTAAAATGGGAATAATAATAGAATGCACATAAGGGGCTGTTACAATGATTAAATGAGTTAATATGGGTAAAGCATTTTGAATAATGCTTGGCACATAGTAAATACTATATAAGCCATATAAACATGAATCATTCTCTGCATATTTTTCCCAATTTTTAATATAAGGATAATGAAGCTACTTACAGAATTTTCCTTAAATAACTCCTATCTCGGGCAAGGAGAAGTTTTTTTTTTACCATAAGTGGCCCATAAGAGATGTTCAAAATACCTTTGTAGAATGAGTGCATGAATAAACAGATACTGGATTGGAATAGGGTGGTGTGACGTTCACATGTGCACAGAATTCCAGTACTGTCCTCCAAGTGCCAGAATCCTGAGTTCTTCCTGGGAACCGGCTTTGTTTTATCTGTGTCTTCCTCCTGGCTGTAACCCTAGAGCTTTTCCAAGAGTCACTTGAGTGTAACCTCAATAAATGCTTTTCATAATTGAAGAGATTTCAAACCTACAGTCAGCAAAGCTCCCAGCATGAGCAAAACCAAAGCTAGAGTTTTGTGTTTATATAAGGTGAGGAGATTGGAATACAGAGTGAGGCAAAAATACAAAATTAAGAAAAAAACAAACAAAAAAAAAACGCTGGAGACATTTTGCTGGAGCCTTAATGTCACCTTGGTAAAAGAATATTCGTTATTCCTTCTCATTATTCTTCCCTAAGTGGCTCTGGTAAAGTTAAGCTTTCACTATTTTCTAATGGGTCCATGACGGCCAAAATGAGGGGACTCCTTCTTTGGTTCAACATCGCCAGGTCTCTGAGAGCATGCAGCTCGCTCAGCTCCAGGAATCCGATGTAGACGTGACATGGGTCAAGGTGGGAAGGAAGAACAGGGAGATACTCTTTCTCATGGACACACCTATTCTGAGCTACCTCCTGGTAAAAGAGAAAGAAGAAAGAACAGCAGAAAGAAGTTGGAGGTCCCTGGCCCTCCCTCCAAATTTGGCCGGCGTAATCCTGGCACGCCTGTAATCCTAGCACTCTGGGAGGCTGAGGCAGGAGGACTGCTTGAGCTCAGGAGTTTGAGACCAGCCTCAGCAAGAGCAAGACCCTGTCTCTACTAAAAATAGAAAGAAAAAAAAAGAAGAAGAAGAAAGAACAACAGAAAGAAGTTGGAGGTCCCTGGCCCCTCCCTCCAAATTTCCTGGGAAAATTGCAAAGCAGATTGTCTCTGGCAAATGAGATAAGCACATGGGAAAGAGGGCTGGTTGCTGAGAACAAAGTAGAGGTTGAACAGAAGAATGGGGCTGGGCTGAGATTTTTTAATTCTACTTGCTGGAGCATCTAGCAGATAGAAGGTGGCCGTATTTGGGGTCTCTCTGGGGAGAGTGAAGAGGCTTCCTGGAGCTAAGAACTGGGAACAGGAACTCGAGCTGGGAACAGGAACTCCAGCTGGGAGCTGGGAACTCCAACTAGAGTGGAGTGGCCACAGACAAAGAACTTGGCTCGTGCCACGAGGAGTCTTGAAGCTCCCACAAGGATGAGGCAGAGGATATACCGGCCCGGAGCTGGGAAGATTCCCAAGCCCTCTTTTATTATGGTGGCCTACTAGGAAGCAATTCAAGGGCAGGGACGCATGTGCCTATCCTCAGCCTCTGGTACAAATGCATAGGAGGTGCTCTGGATGCTTTTGCACAACTGAATTAATGTAGGAAATACTCAAGTAAGGTGTCAAGCACTTGAAGGACTTGAACCCTTGGATGGAGCCTGGGGTCTCGGAGACCAAAGCTGGCACTGGAGAGAGTGAGCTGGCCCTGGGAAGTGGGATAGAAAGGAGGGAAACCTAGAGGCTGTGTCCTTTGCAAAGAGTTAGTGACAGGAACATTGCAGAGGAGAGTGGGGAGAGTTAAGGGTCTGTGTTAGTCAGGGTGCTCCAAAGAGACAGAACCAACAGGAGATATAGGGAGGGAGAGAGAGAGAGAGAGAGAGACCGAGAGCGATTTCTTAGAGGAACTAGCTCACGCAATTAGGGAGTGATTACGAATATGCAGGACTGAGACGGTGCAACTCCCAGTCCCAGGCTGAAGGCCCAAGAACCTGGGGAATGCTGGGGCGAGTTCCAGAGTCCCAAGGCCAGAGAATCTG
>CAUYSK010074402.1:0-19133 GCA_963575035.1 Avahi laniger | reverse complement strand
ATCAGTTACTGGTTTCAGTTGACAGTATATAATGGTTTACTGCTGTCATTGTCCATGCCTACAGATAATTTATTTTGTATTTTTGAATAAAAAAACATTTGTACATTCCTGATACTGGGTGCAAGAGCCATGTACCAATGTACTGCTTTCAACTTAAGTCACTGAGGCATTTTTACTACTGTTCTGTTTAAATCAGGATTGTAGTGCTTGCCATCACCAGATGAGAAGTTAAGAAGCAGCCTTTCTGTGGAGAGTAAGAATAATTGTGTACAAAGTAGAGAAATATCCAATTATGTGACAACCTTTGTGTAATAAAAATTTGTTTAAAGTTAAAAAAAAAAAAAGAAATGAAAGAAATTAGAAAAGAAAAAAAGAGTTAGTGGTTACCAGGTGCTAGGGACAAAGTGGAAGGGATGGTAGGAGGGAGGCGGGTGTGGTCACAAAAGGGCAATGCCCGGGATCCCTTGGTGTTGGAACTGTTCACTTTTTTTTTTTTTTACTGTGGTAGTGGATATGTGAACCTACGCAGTTGATACAATTGTATAGAACTTAAAACATGAGTACAAACAAACGGGGAAGTCTGAATGACATTGGTAGACTGTATGAATGTCAATATCGTGGTCGTGATATACAGTATAGTTTTGCAAAATGTTACCTCTGGGAGAAACCAGGAAAAGTGTATGAGGGATCTGTCTGTATTACTTCTTACAACTACAAATCTACAATTGTCTCAATAAACATTTTAATTAAAAAAATAGGGTCTGGACTTCCCCTTTCTCATCTCATCTTTGCTGTCGCTTGTCGATCTGGAGTACATCTTTGTTAAAAGTCATCTTTTCTTTCATTGTCCACACTGCTTATGGGAGGAGTTCTTGACTTCAGTTAAGTTGCTTTCCTCCTTTTTACAGATATTGTTCTCCTCAGGTTACTGCCATTCCTGGGTGAGAACTTTGGCAGCAGAAAACCCAGAAATCTGTGAAATGGAATCTCTCGGATGGGGTTAGGTGAAAACTAGCCTCTTATCCCAGGATCATAGCCTGGACCTTCAGAAAAATCAAGAGCAAAAGCATGACTCCAAAAACACACCCCTGCATGGCCTTCTCTCACTGTCCACTGGAAAATCAGTGTGCTGCCCCATAGCATGATAGACTCACTTCTTCCACAGCACAACCATGCGTGCGACTCCAAGGGTAGTGGCATAATTGTCTGTCTCCCTAGTTAGGTCAGAAATTGTAGACTGGGACTCTGTCTTGTTCATATCTGTACCCCCTAGCACAGCAGTGCTCAATGAACGTCTGTTGAATGAATGAATAAAAGTTGAACCTGACTTCATTACTGTCCAGTTCCACTTTGGAGTGGAGAGGGGCAGGCACAGTGGTTCTCTAACAAAAACACGATGTGGCTCTTCTTGTCAAGATTCGTTTCTCAAGGATGGAATCAGTGTCAACATGATATTGTTTTTTTTTTTCTCCTGATTTGCATTTCAAGATCGAGTTCTGGTTGAGCAATTCTAAAAGAAAAGTTAAGAGGAATACTGGGCTAGAGGCTTGAAGAAAGTGTTCTTAACCTTTTAGGGTCATGGCAAGCTGTCCCTTCTGGTTTTTGAACTCTTGGAAGAGAATTCTATAACGAAAGCAGAAGTAAAGGGCTTGGGCAGGAGCCCTTGTTTGGCTGACAGCCTGGCCACTGTCCCCAGGCCCACCGCCCAACCCCCCTCTCCTGAGCTGACTCATCCAAGATGTTTTGCAAATTCTTTTGATTGATAGGTTGAAGCTGCAGCCCGTCTTCTCAGCAATTCTCTAAGGCCAGTTTTGCGTGCAACAAATCTCTTCATTCCTTCAAAATTTTGAAGGTTTCACTTCATGAATTCTTTGAGCTGAGTGAAGAACAGTGGAAATATCAAATGCCTGTTGTACAGAGGTAGGAAGGTTGGGTTTGGGGCCCCCAGGGGTGTGTGCTCCAAACATTAAAGCTTAGGGCACTGGCCCAGCTATCCTAGTATCTTGTCTGTGAGCACCCAGCCTACCCAGCTGGTTGCACTATGTGCTTTTTTTTTGGCCCTAGTGGGAGAGTAAGTAATCCTCCAGCTGTCGGTTTCATGTGATTAGAAGTGGACTTGCCCTTGTTACTCCTCCTGTGTTGGGATAACATGACGTTTCTTCTCCCTCCTCACTGTACTTTCCCTTGCATTGCTCTGGGGCAAGTGGGGGTTCCTTACCTTGATGATTAGGTGGTCTTGGGGGACCAACCTCTAGAGTAAAAGGTATGCTTGCATGGGGGTACGTACTGTTTACCTTCTGGACAATGGAAAGTACTCTTAATATTATTGTGGGATGGCTATGATGATAGCGTCTACAGGTGAAGTATTAGGAACCAAAGCGCCAGATACCCACAGTGAGTAGTTGCCGGACTATAGACCCCAGGGGGTTGGGGGAAAGGAAGGAATCTGCCTAGAGTTTATTGCAGGACATCTGTAAGGAAACCCTGTAGACCGAATCAACACTATGCCTCACAATATACATGTGTAAGTCATGTAAAATCCCAGCATTCAGAATAATTGGAATAGGAATTTGAGGTTTCTGCAGACTCTTCTGAAAATGCCAAAGGACAGGGGTGCAGTGGGTCGCAAGTATATCTGGCTAGAGAATCTTGCCCTTTGCTCTCTGTAAATTTTCACAGACTTTCTCTGACACGTTACCTGAAGATGATCACCCTCCACCCTTCTTTCTGGATCAGCTCTTTACTGTGTATATCCACTCAACCTCTCTGACTTCTTTGGGCTGAGTCAGCTTGCCCCAAGCCATACTAGCTGTTACTGGGAATTTAGAGAGAAGAGGGCAGGAGGGGGCACAGTTTGGGGATGTAGGAGAGAAAGAGGAAAGATTGAAACCTGTAAAACTTACAATATTTCATTTTATTCCTATGACACATGCTTTGCTATATCTTAAGCATGAGCAGAGTACTGTTATGATTAACATAATAGAAATCTGTTTACAGGATCATCATTTACATTTTTATAATCATTATGTATTAAAAGGACAAGTACTATCAAGTAGGAGTTTGTGAATTTTTTAGATATTACAATAGGGTTCTTGTTCTCAAAGGAGGTGAGAAAATCTATATTGTGAAGGCTGCTACTTTTATTTTTTGGAATAACAGTACGAAGTGTGTTTAGTGTTTTTTGAAATGTTTGAATTTTAGTTTTTTTCTGATTTAGCTGAACCAACTCAAGGGTAAATTATCTCACTCTGTGGCATACTTGTAACATGAAAGCAGTGATTAATCAAAATAAAGCCCCTAATGGAATAGTGGCTCTCAGCAATGATTGTCAATGGCCACCACAAACATTGGGTGACAGTTCATGAGAGACACATTTTAATGGATGGATCAGGTTGACATCATCTGAACCCACTCATCATCTCTAAAACTTAGACATCCAGACATACTATGCCTTTTGATATGATTCAGTAGGAAGTCACAGCATTATCTATGTCATCTTGTTGCTAAAAATATTGAACCTAGATGTAATCAAGTTTCTAGATCCAAATATCAATTATGGAAAATGCAGAGGAAAGGAGAACATGTTGGATGACTCCCCAAGGATGCATTCAGTATTGGATGGGTGACTAATTTTCTTCAACAAATGAAGCATGGGGAAGAAAGGGAAAGAAAACTGGGATTAATAGAAACTTACAAGACTAATCAAACAAATGCTGTGTTTGTGGACTTTGGATCCTCATTTGAACAAATTAACTATAAAAATATATTTTTGAGACAATCAGGGAAAAGTCAGGCAAGTCATTCAATAATATTAAGAATTCGTTTTGATTTTGTTGGATGAGATAATGACATTGTAGTGACGTTAAAAAAGAAAAAGTCAATCACTTAAAGGCACAGACTAATATATTTATGGGTAATTTGGTAAGAGTTCCAGGACTGGCTTTGAAGTACAATAAGAAAAAACGGTGAGGGTTAGAGATGAAATTAAAATGGTGGAATTGTTGGTAATTATTGAAGCTGGGGATGAGTACTTGGGGTTAATATTCTATTTTTGCTAATTTGCATATATTTGGAAACTTCCATAATAAATGGTTGAAATATAATTGAAAACAAGTTTCAGTTTTCATTTGTAGGTCTCAGAAATGAAGCAGAGGACATAAATAATAGAACAGGTTATGTCTCTCATTGCTGCTTTTGTTTTTCTCTCTTAAGGGTATGTTTTGTGGGCATGTATAAGATGAGGAGGTGGGAATGCTGTAGACACAGGCTCGGGCTGTCTTAGCTGAGGGGAACAGGGATTCCTAAGGAGATGGCAATGGCTAGTCAGATGGGAAAAAACAGGGGGGTCAGTGTTAATTTGGGGGCCACATTTATTTGTAATGTATTTCCCTTTTCTGCTGAACTTGAGGCTAGGGTCTATGTCTTAGCTGTTGATTTACCCTCGGTGCTTGCCAGAGTGGTAGAGCAAAGGCTGGACACTTAATCAATGTTGACTTAATAAATAATTAAATTTTAATAAATTAGCACCAACTTTCTGTATGAGAAATATTTATATTTAACAAATAGCTAAAGCAATGAGTAAGCTGATCTAAAGAAATCCTTAGTCTTAGAGAGAAAATAGCCACTATTAGGTGCAGCAACATTATGCCAGATAAATATAAGTCATCTTCATTACAGTTAGGTGCGGGCTGTGTTGGAGAAGGAGCCACTGTACCTGCTTTTCAGCCTCATGAATCCCCATTTTAATCTCCCTGGTAATAACAAACATGTAGAGTGCTAAAAATACTGCTTTCTTAGGGACAGTATTCCAGGCATGGAGACACAAGATTACTTGCAAGCAAGGAGACAAAAGCAGCTTCAATAAAATTACTTCCTATCAAGTGTAATAAACATGTACAATAAGTTGTTATTTAGGACCTCTGAGGCAGGCTATATTAATGAGCTATGGAGACAACTAAATGAGATTTTAAGTGAAAAAAAAAAAAGAGAGGGATAGAGAATAAAGATGAATGTAAAGAAAAGAGGAAAATGGAAAATGAAGAAAACAAAGAGAGCAGATATGATGAAAATTGCCCTGCCATTCTTAGGCAAGAGTGAAAGAAAATCTAATGAGTTTCCCTGCTTTCAGTTTTAAAAATAAGACACATTTCTCAGATATGAAATGTGGTCCATTATCTGTCAATGGTGTTCTGAGTTGTCTTCAGGCAGCAAATATGTTCCATAAAATAAACTTCAAACTCCCTGCTCCCTCCTTTTTAGGAGTGGCAGAAATTTAGCTTGTTTTGAAAATTGGTTCTTGATGACAGTTTTTCTATCCTACCCAGAGAAATTGATCACGTTATGTGTGGCAGGTGAGCTTGTCTGTGTGTGTGAGTATGTGCATGCTATAGTTCATAGATTTTATGAGGAACATTTTTAAATCTCTGAAACCAAGGTGTGTGGTCAGGGATTAATTGGCAGCATTTTTTTCAGGATGGTTTAAAAAATACCTCGCCTATTATAATCAGCCGCATCCCAGATTGTAAATTTGATTTATTTGGGAGGGGTGAGGAGGAAGAGTTGAGAAGAAATAGGAGAAAATGAAATGTCCCGTATAATGGCATAATTTAGAATAACTTTTTTTAAAATTTCAATTCCTGTTGTTTGTTTGTATGATTAATTGGGGATAAAGATCACATTTGTTTATATCCTTTAGAAGGATCCATCAAAATTGTTAAACTCTCCCTTCTGAATGCTCCTTCACTTTTTTCTCCTACATTTTCTCTAATTCTCATATATTTGCAATTTTGCTTGCCAAGCTCATTCACAGCTTCCCAAAAGGTGTATACATCTTAGATCAACTGTTGCTTTGAGAAGAATCAGCCGTGATGAGATATGAGAACAGCACCCAGATCTGTGCCATAAGGTGGGACACAGACGCGCCTTCATATCTTAGCAAATACTGCTTCTGCTGCCTCCACGCACACTGCTGTGTGCCCTCTAAGCTGGGCTTCTGCTTCCATTTCTCACAACTAATTTTTGGTTTTTCTGGACGCATTCTCATGCTAGACACCAAGCAACTGCAAGCTTCAGTTCAGCAGCTATGAAATAAAGAGGCCTTGGCTCTGTCCCACAGGAGGGAATAGCTTTTTACCCTTCAGAGCAATTCCTTCTGTTCCTCTGCAGCATAAGTATTGTAGATTTCCACTTAGAGGCGAGAACATTAACCACTGTGGACTCGGTTGGCATGTCATTGGTCATGCAGATGGAGAGGAAGTGAAGCTGGAAATCCCAATGCCTGGCACTCTCAGGTCAGGAGCCTTGAATGCTGAGTTGTGATTTAGGACCAGGTATCTTTTAAACTGATTTTGGGTTGGTGATAAACTGAACTTGGATGAACAGGGGTAGACTGTTGCAAGGATTGGCTCAGCAAGGTGGTACCACTGGAGGCTGTGGGGGAGAGGTTAGAGGCATCCATCTGGATATTGGTTGCTGAAAATCAGATGATGAGATTGGACAATAGGTAATAGAGAGAAAGCAGTATCATATAGTCTCTGGCTGTGTCTGTCACCCAAACAACTGGCAAAAATTTAGTGGAAAATATTCATCAAGCCAATTGAGACAAATTAGCGTAGGCAGGTTTAAGAGTTCTGGGCAGACAGTCATTGCAGACAGTGGATGCTTTCTAAACCATCTGCTTTAGAAATCTGGCAATGTTCACTTGTGTTCTATGCAAATGTCCTTTGTGCATCCATATAGTTACCCGTTTCATCAGACCCAGTCATTCCTCTTCAGAATCCAAACAAACGTCACCTCCCTCTCAGAGAGATTTAGTCATTGACAGGAACATAATTTCACTTATCTAGCGATAAAAATGTTGACACTGACAAGAAGATAGTACCTTTTACCTTCAAAACCGGTTTATAGGAAACCATTTAAGCTAAAATAGCTTTTTCTTCCATTTTTCTCCATTTTGTCAGCAATGATCACTCCCTTTGCTGCTTCGGTGGCTCTGCCATGCCAACCCACGTCCAAAGTGCCTGAGACTGATCTGATTGGTTTCTGGTTTAAAATGAAGATTAAACATCCCCGAGCCAGGTCTTAGGGTTGGGGCACCTGCGGGGTGGGAAAGGGGTTAGTGCCCTGGCAGTGAAGGTTAGCTTTGTAGCTGTGAGCGGATGGAGGGAACGGGGAAGCTCAATGCGGCGAGAGCCCCAAAGCTGGGGCTGCCTGTCTGAGTATCATCACCCCGGGGGGCAAAGTCATCACGGGGAGAAGAGCTGTCCCAGGCCCTGAGCAGGGACACATGTGGGAGCAGGAGAGAGAGGTAGGTTAGGCAGGAAAGAGCCAAGGAGAGTAATACCAAAGTGGGCCGTATGTCTGTTCTCCTAACTAGAAGCAGATTCCTTTGTAATTATAAGAGGTGCCTTCGGAGTCCCACTGCCTGTCTTTAAATCCCAACATGCCTGCTCACTGGCTCTGCAACCCTCGGTAAGCTTCTGACTCTCTCAGAGCTGAGCCTCATCTGCAAAATGAGCATAATAATGATTCCCACTTCACCAGGGGCTTTGCTGAGACTGTGAATACATCATTTAGCTTAGTTCCTGTCATATAGTAAATGCTCAATAAATGTTACGCTAGCTTTTTATTCCTTCATCAATCACACAGGTCTTTCTCATCAGACTGTGAACTCTCCTGGAATGAGAACTCTATCTTATTTATCATTTTATGTTCGCATCTTCCTTCACCTCTCCGCAACCTTAGAACAGCCTTGAAACACGCCTCTGCCCTTGCTGCCTCTACTCGGCTCTCTCCTGGTTCGCCTCAGAGCCCGCTGGCTGTTCCTTCCCAGTTTTCTCCCCTGCGTTTTTCTCCTGCTCTAGTTCTCTAAATGTCAGCTTCTTCCCTGGGCTTCTCCTCTATCTGTACTCAGTCTCCCAACTCTGGAATTGATACCTTCTGAGCTGAGCTCCCTTCCGAGTCCCAAACTCACATAGCCTAATGTTTCCCAGACACCTCTGCTTGGATGTCTCACACACAAGTCAAATTTCAAAAACCAAGAGTTCACATTCAGAACTGTTGTTCCCCTTCCTCCCTTATCGAATCATCTCAATATATGGCTCCACTATCCATCTGATTTCTCCAACAGAAACCTAATAGTGTCCTTCTCCTTCACTCCCCACAGTCAACCTATCAGAAAGTCCTTGTGGTTCAGTCTCCGAAAGATTTTACAGCCATCTCTTCCCTCCGTCTCTGCAGCCAACACTCGGATCCAGGCCATGTTTGTTTGTCTCTTTCCAGGAATCTGCAGGCGCCCCCTCACTGTACTCCCCTTCTCTGCCCTTGACCTCTGACAGTCCGTTTTCCATGTGCAGCCAGAGAAATATTTTAAAATCCTAGTTTTGTCAGGCAGGTGGGAGCGGGAGGCGGGGATGGGTATATTCACACCTAATGGGTGTGGTGTGCATCTTCTGGGGGATGAACATGCCTGAAGCTCTGACTTGGGTGAGGCAAAGGAAATATATGTAAACATTTGTACCCTAGTAATATGCTGGAAAAAAAATCCTAGTTGGATTACATCCCTACCCTGTTTGACATCTATCATGATTTTGCTTTGCATGTAGCCAAAAGCCCAGAGACCCCAGAAGAGCCTCCAAAGGCCCCAAGGATCTGGCCCTGCCCATTTCTCAAGCGTCCCTGCGCTCGCATCTTCCCTTCGCTCACCGCTCTCCAGTCCGGCGAGCCTTCTTTAAGCTGGTTTCATGTCTTGGGACCTTTTCATGGTGGTTCCTCCTTGGGGCCCCTTTCTCCCACCTTCTGTGGCCGCTGCTGTCATTCTTCAGACCTGATCTCAAACGTCCTCGGTGAATGATTGAATTCGACAAAGTTACCGAGAGATGTGCATTGAATGAATGAGCAAGGCTAGTGACAACTAAAAGGGTCTGATTCCCTTTTAAGGAGGAATGCATTGTTATCAAGAGATAAAGCATTAAGCCCAGTGGTGGCACATGGTGTAGGGCAAGACTGGAAACTTTGGGCCAGAAAGCTATAGCCGGAGTCTGCCTCTTCTTAGCTCTGTGACCTTGGGAGTGTTTCTTAACTACTCCCAACTTTAATTTTCCCATCTGTAAAATGGGGATTTAACAACTTGACCTCAGAGGCCATCGTGAAGACTAAACGAGATAACGTCTGTAAATCCTCTGGCATAGAGCTGGCCCCTGAGAGGCAGTCAGAACCTGGTCATTCATTTGCTTCCTTCTACCAAATACAAAACCATGGGATCTTGGGCATCAGGGAGCCGAAGCGGCTGTCTAGGAGCCTGCTCTCCCCCCACGCCCACTCTTTGTTCTTACCGCAATCACACCACATCAGGAATCCCTGACCAGTGCAGGAAGCACATTTTTCCAGCAGGGAAGGTTGCCCGTCATCGTGGGACATCCGGGCCAGGTCACTGCCTTTGCTTATCCTTCCTCAAAGTTGCAAATTTCAAATGTAAAGTTCTCGGATCCTTCAGTTCAGAATATGATTGTATTTTTGGGTGAAACCCAGCATCAGTTTTTTCTTTCTTTCAACTGCCTTTTACATCATACCCTCCTGACTCCCACCTCCATCGTTTGAAAAACCCACCCAGACAGATACCAGGAGGCCTCTAAGAGCTCTTAACTGTATTTTGCTAAGTGACACTATATGCTGTTTTCTTGATTTCTCCTTTTTGAGATGTCCTGTTTATCTGAAAACCTGCTCTCTGCTCTTCATCTTGCCTCCTGAGCAGGCAGAGCGAGCTTCTCCTGGGATCCTCCCTGCTCGCTGTCACTTGGCTTCCGGAATCCTGCCTTTCCCTCTTCCACCTCCTTCCTGTCCCCGCACCTGCCATCTTTCTTCCTCTACCCCTCTGCAGTGCCTGATCCCCAGTGTCCCTCCTTGTCTTGCTCATTCCATCATCTTCCTGCTCCATGGCCTTCTTTGGTACAGCGGGTTGGGTGCCCCATGTCACATCCCTGGGTCGCCCTGTGATTTCAGCCGCAGATGCAAAAGATGGTTTTAGGCCCTCCTTGCTGCTCTCTGCTTCTCTGCCTTGGGGCCTTCTCCAAATGCCCAAGAGCAGCAAGTGCAGGGCAGTTACTGCCCCAGGGGCAACTCTTAACCGGGGCGGGGGGGGATGGGGATGGAGAGTAGGGGGTGGGGGAGATTGGAGGAGCGACACTGGGTCTTGGTGACTAATTGGATTTGGCGCCTGAGGGAGGTGGAGGAGTGTGGGATCACTGACAGGTTGTTGACCTGAGGAGACTGGGATAGTTACAGGGACACTGCTGGCTGTCAAGAGAGAAGGACAGATACCAGGTCGGGGTGAGTAACCTCAGGGAAGGGCTCATACCTTATTTATCTCTATCCCCAACATCTGGCGTAGTGCCAACATCTAAGTGTTTGCAAAATGTTCGCTGAAATAGCCATGTCTTCATGCACCAGCCCTTTAGGGAAGGCTTTTCTGTTAGTACGGCTTTCTTTGGGAAGCCAGGTACGGCTGCGCATGCACCCTAATATTGTCCTCAAGATAGTGACAGATTTTTCTCTTTTAATATTTGTTCACTGTTGCACAGAACATCAGTATTAGATTCATAAAACTGCTATTTCCTTGTCATTTGTCAGACCACTTTGAAAGTCATTTGCTTTTTGGGAAGATTAATCTTCTAGAATATCAGTATTGCATGGTATTTTGGTAGGCATCCTAAGTGGCTCGGCAAAAGTAAATTGTTTAGCATTTATATATCACTTATATTCTCTAGGAGCTCAACATTAGTTAATTCTCATGATACTTAGAGATAAGTGTCATTTCAAGTCATGATTTGTATATGTCTCACGTTTATAAATGTTCTCTGCTTGCTTTTTTTTAGTAGATATTTCACTTTTCATCACAAAGACTTCTGTTTAATTTTGTTTTACTGCTCTCCTTGTGGACTGAAAGCACAGGAAGACTTTTATTCAACAAAATGCACAACAGCTATTTGAATAGTGTGTGGCTCAAAGAAACCTCTAAGGTCCTACATCCACGTTCCTCAGAATTAGAGGTTTGTTACAGGGAGCTACAGCAACAAGAGATAAACAGGGAAGTTGCTTCGTGAACGGCAGAGTTGTCCTGGGTCCTAGCTGTTTCCGTCTTTGGGAGAATACCTGGCAGATTTCAGAAATACATCCACCCCAGACCTTCCCCACTGCCACCCAGCTCCTCGAGGGGAGAAAGTGTGAGCCCAGGAGTGGGTGCCAGTCAGCTGCCCTGGAATATATGTCTAAAAAGGATGCACACTAAAAAGGAAGATATCCTGGTGGGGCACGTGTCACTGGTGATAGCCACAGGGAGCCTCAGCTGCCCTTTGAGGGTCTGTACACTGGGAGGCCAGAAGGCAACTCAGCTGAATGCTGCCAGAGAAACCTGCACAGCACCTAGGATGAGGCACAACAGCAGAGAGCACCAACATTCGATCAACCCAGATATAGAACGGGGAGGGCTGTCTTCCCCCTGCTGGCTCTGGGCAGTGGTGATGGCTGGCATGCACCTTTCTGGCACCTGGACCAGAACAGATGTGGCCTCCTGCAGTGGGAGCCGAGCAGACAGACATTGCCCCCATCCTAATGCCGTAATGGTATCTAAGAATCCCTTGGACCTAGATGCTTTCCTGGGATGGAGAAGTTTAAGCGGTGAACCCCGAATTTAAGTGAATATTCACCCCCAAAGAAAGTCTTGAATTAGAAAGGATCAGATTATCTTACACTGAAGGATTAAAAGTTTTCCACTTTTGGCAGAAGTGAAGGCTCAAGGGCTAAGATGAGATCAGCTAATACATAAATTTCAAAAAATCAATTTTATGAGTTTTATAGACTCTCATGACTATCAAACATTCTGTCAATTATTTTATTACTGTCCCGTTCAGCAAATAAGGAAATTGAGGCTTAGAGGTATTGACTAACTCACACGAAGGTGTCCAACTGATGGTGGCAATGTTTTCAAAGCCAGGTCTATCTGACCTTCACTCTCGACCTTTGCCTTAATAGATTATTTGTGCTTCCCAAACTTTTCCATCAAAGCGCTTGTCGGGGCAGAGGGGCTGAGATGCACAGTCCTTCCTCGGTTGGAGGCCAAGGTAGATGGGTGATGCTGGGTAGGGGATAAACCAGACACTCCAGGGGACATGGAGTATCTTTGCATCTTATTTCTTTTTGAAAAATTATGTTTGATATGAAGAAATCATACATTTAATATTCTACTACATGTTATTATGTATTTTCTCTACTTTTAAAATGTTTTAAATTATGTAATATTTAAAAAAAGGGTCATTTTTACCCTTTGACGTCAACTGTTCTCGAGAAAACCTGATGAGCCCATCAGGGTACACACACCCCAATTTGAGAGCCAGTGAGTGATGCACGTCTTGGAGACATAAAGCATGAATTTATGTTTTTTTTTAAAAAGGAGGGTTAAAGCAAAATAAAAAATATTTTTACTACTGTATGAGGAAATGAGAAAATAAAGTGTGTGTGTGTGTGTGTGTGTGTGTGTGTGTGTGTGTGTGTGTATGACAGAGAGAGAGAAACAGAGAGACAGAGAGACAGAGATCGACAGATAGGCCCAGAAGGTTAGAACAGGGTGTTGATGAACCTGAGACTATCGGTTTTATGGCCATGGGCCCTTGGGCCTGATTAGCTTTGTAGATTAGAGTAGGAGGTGCCTGAGACTGGCCTTGTTCCTGTGATCATCATGGGGATCACCTGTGCCCAGAGACCTCTCCTCTGGCCGTGTCTGGGAAGGGAACAGACCTGTGGCTTGGCTTGGCGAGAGTGACGGTCCTCAGGACAAGTGAAGCTGGAGAATGACAGATCCTCTGGCAGCTGGGCCTCCGACGGTCTGCAAATGTGTTCTGGGCTCTAGAAACACACTCTCCCTGTCCCTCCCTGTCTCTGGGGGTATGTTTATATTCACCAAGTCGACTTCTGATTCCAGAAGGGGATATCAGAGATACTCAACATGACCATTCCCATTGTTGGGAAGATTTTATTTCTTCACCGATCAGTTAATAAATTACCGTCACTCACCTCTTGTGAATTTTTTAAGCGAACTTCTGTTGCCAGAGCTGGAGCACACTTGGGTGAACAGAGGAAATCAGGTTTTCATCCGCGAAGCTGAGGCACAGCCCTCGGCATCTCTGTTGGGACCCGCAGAGGTCTCTCCAAGGCCGGTCTGAGCAGCCGGCTAGCCGGCCTCGCCCACGGCCTTCAGTGCCGTCTCTTCCGTAGGGGGGTCAATGCTGTACTTAGAGGTTTGAATCACTTACAAAAGTGTTCAATGTCTTTAGTCAGCAGAGGAATGCAGACAGGAAAATGACATGGCATTCTTAGCAAATTGGCAAAATAATAATAATACCCAGCGTTTGGGGAAGGTGTAGAGAAAACAACTGTCCTTTTATACTGTGGGCCAGAGGGTAAATTGGTGAAATTGATGCAGTTTTTCATTTTTTTTCTGACATAGTAAAAGATGTTTAAATGCCCATGCTTATTCATTTATTTTATTTATTTAAGGCAGGATCTTGCTTTGTCATTTTGTCACCCTGGAGT
Organism: Avahi laniger; assembly: GCA_963575035.1. NCBI lineage: Eukaryota > Metazoa > Chordata > Mammalia > Primates > Indriidae > Avahi > Avahi laniger. The sequence continues at coordinate 5,549 of CAUYSK010074402.1, read as the reverse complement.
ATAGTGGTGCGATCATAGCTCACTCCAGCCTCAAACGCCTGGGCTCAAGCAATCCTCCTATCTCAACCCCCTGGGTGTCTGAGACTACAGGTACGTGCCACCAAGCCTGGCTAATTTTTTTTTTTCTATTTTTTGTAGAGATGAGGTCTTGCTATGTTGCCCATGGCTGGTCTCAAACTCCTGAACTCAAGTGATCCTCCTGCCCCAGCCTCCCAAAGTGCTGGGATTGCAGTCATGAGCCACTGTTCCCGGCCACTGCCCATGCCTTTTGATTCACCAATTCTACATCCAGGAATGAATCTTAAGGAAAGAGACGATGAGAATTTCTTGTAACAGTGAACCCTACTGTACGTGTGTTTTGGTAGGGGAGTGGTGAAGTAGGTTGCGGTTCATACACATGATGGAATGCAGCACAGTCACTAAGGTGATCTTGTAGCAGCACATTCTCAGACTCAGACAGATGTTCCTGATCCAGTTGAGTGAAAAAATACTGGACAACGTACATATGGTATAATATCATTTTGAACATAAGAGAATATGAATGTGTGTGCATTTGTGTATGAACACATACGTATGTATGTATATAAGTGCATATACCCACCAGCAATGGCTATCTCTGAGCAGTGGGATGGTGACTGCTTCCAACAGAAATCCAATGGGTCCCTCACCCTGTGACATCACAAGCCCCCTTGCTTGGTGTAAGCCCACTTAGACTTGCTAACTACGCCCACCATTCCTGTGTTAATGATCCCCTGTTCTGGGTTTTTAGACCTTGGCAGGCTGCTTCTGGTTGCTGCTCTCAGCTGTTGCCTGCTCTGTGTTCCTGATTATTCCACATCTGCCCCATCCCCTCCCCACCGATCCCAGTCAAGCCCCTCACGCTGCTGGGATTTGATTCTTCACTAGTCTGTGAATACTCTCCTTTAGTTCCCAGCTGTTGTTCTTTGCCAAGCCTGGTACCTTTGGGACTTGACATCTTTACTCCCCTCCCGGTCTCTCTGCCGGACATATGCCCACGCAGTCAGCTTGCTGCTGTCGTTCCTGAGCACCTGCAGCGAGGCCATGCCATCTGTTTGGCTTGTGCTCATCCCTGAAGTGTTTCTTCCCTCTCCCAACCATCTCCACTGCCCCTGTGCCTTTGGCCGCCCACATGGCAGGGCCTGTCACTCATTCCTGGAGAATGTCCAGGACAGTGAGGTTGAATGGCAGTGAGATCACCTTCTATGTGGGAGGGCTGGTGGAGATCCAGGTGGCCTTGCTGGTGACCTTTATTAGGCCATTCTTTATTAGGCAGGACTTGTGCGTGGGATGGATGACATTGTCTTTCCTTGGAGAGTTGGGCTTAACGTATGCATGCAAAATGGCCTCAGTGATATAGGCTAGAACAATGGGATTTAGGGGAAAAAAGTGCTAGAAACCAGGAATGACTTAATGCTGTACTTTGAAGGCATTACCCAAACTCCCTCTCTTTCTCATTTAGAATCTCTACTGTTTATCTGGACGGCCCTGAAACATTAATGGAAAGAATGTGCTAGAACCATGGATATTCTTAGGCAGATGACCTGAGTTTTAATATCAATTCTGTTACATATTATCTGACAACCTTGGGCAAATGGCTTACCTTTTCTGATTTTTAGTTTTCTCACTTGATAAGAGGAGGCTTAGTAATAATAATAATGATAATAGTTACTTATTGTGCATTTGCTGTCAGTCAGCTACTATGCCAAGCCCTTAAATTTAATCTTCCTAACAACAATATGGTAGGTACCATTAATTTCTACTTTATAGGTTAGGAACAGGAAATTTTAAGGGACTTAGCTATTCAAATTCACACAGTTTATGAGGCATAGAGTCAGTAATTGAACCCAATCAGCCAACTATGAGTCCACCTTGAAGTCTGCACTATTCACCTCTCCCAGTGAACCAATGTAGGTGAAGCACCTCCCTCAATGCCAGCAGTACATATGAATTGCTCAAAAATTGCCCTCTCTTAGGGGCATCCTTGGTTGATAAGCCAGGCTTTGGAGCCAAAGGTTCTGCTCATTACGGACATCCCAGGACTTTACAGCTAAAATCTCGGAGGGGCTGGCTGCTCTTCTCCTAGCTGAGGCTACGGGCTGAATCTTTCATTCTCTGTGTGACAGTGAGCAATGAAACTCCAGTTTATGATCTCCCACCCTCTTTATGGAGCCTCTGTTCCTATCCCCCATCAATCATTGTCACTTTGAATTTTTGCAGTGTCTTACAAAATCAACCTATGCTGATATTTCCAATGGTTTAAAGCTTCAGCAATGCAAATCTGTGCCTATCTGGTCTCCCTGAAATGGGCATTATATCATATAGAATCTTCAACAACAACAACGAGGACAACAACAATTTCGTCGGCTGCCACCACCATGATTAATATTAACCCGGATCCCACCACACAGGGTACCCATTGTTTGGTGCACCAGGTGCTGAGCTCTGGGATCTCAAACTAAAATTTCTGCTGGACTAGGCAGGTACATAAATGGAAAAGCACGCCAGGTGCACTGCAATGTACCAAGAGCCTGTGGCCTCGCCAAGAAGGAGACAGCTACTTATCTCTGGCTGACTGTTGCCATGCTGGACTGCAGTCTCAGTTTTGTCAGATCTTCACATTCTCGAGAGAAATTATAAATATGTATTTTGATGTGCAATTTTGCAATGTAAACATGTTGGCAAAAAATTTACATTAAAAAAAAAAGCCGTATCTGTGGGATGCATACCATTTGTTCTTATAATTTCTGACCTAGCCTTTCTAGGCCATTGAGTGACTATCATACAATAACAGCAGCATAAGCCATGATCATGGGATAGTGGATATAATCAAAGTTTTTATGTCTCAGAAGTCTCTAAAGAGCCATTGTAAGACCACTGCCACTTTAAGAGGCAGCCCAGGACTCCAAAGGGGACATCAGTGTGACTATACTAATTGCAGTGGCTTCCATGCCAATTCCAAGCTCCCATTCTGGCTTCCTTGTTTTTGTTTCCTTGGCTTTAACACTCCTTGCTCTCTCTTCTGGCCTGATCCTTATCAGCTGACCACAGGCTTGGCCTGGTTCTTCCAAGCAGTTCTCCTTTTGGTTTTGGTACCCTCCATCTCCTTCTTTGAATGGAACTGAGGTGCCTACTTATACTGAAGCTCTGCCACAAGTAAAGCTTTGCCCAGGTGGGCTCTTCTCTGGACACCTGTGCTGCTCCTCCTGTGGTGCCAAGTTTCCATTACTCCACTGGGAGTCTTTGAGGTGGAAACCAGCATGTAGATTCTATGTGTAATGGAGTAATGCAGCTTCTATGGGTCTCCAGGGGTCCAATAACAGCAAAGGACCTGATTATGGGCCAAACTGTATCTCTCCTGCATAATCCATATGTTGGAGTCCTAACTTCCTAGTACATCAAAATGTGATTGTTTGGGGATATAGGGTTTTTAAAATGGTAATTAAGTTAAAATGAGGTCATGAGGGTGGATCCTAATCCAACATGACTGGTGTCTTTATAAGAAGGGATTAGGACACACACAGAGGAAAGACCATGTGAGGATGCAGGGAAAAGACGGCCATCTACAAGGTAAGGAGAGGCCTCAGAAGAAACCAACCTTGCTGACAGACTTGATTTCAGACTTGGAGCCTCCAGAACTCTGAGGAAATAAAGTTCTGTTGGGACTTTGTTGTGGCAGCCCTAGCAAACTAATACAGACTCTGAGCAAAGACCTCAGCCTAGTCCTTCTGGGTTCCCAGTGGGGCCCTCACAGTCATCAGTAGAGGCGGACTGACCTCACGGGTGCAGGGATCTGCATCCCACACTTAATGTTTGGAACACCTGGTTCAGGGTGGGAGTGTGGGCATAGAGATTCCTGATCCGTCTGGGCTCCTGCACTAGGGACTGAGGTGAGCACAGTAGGATTGTCAGACATCAGAGACTGTGTGTGTCTGAAGGAGCTGGGGGTGGTTATGGCGGTGGAGTTGGAGGAAGCATCCAAGCTCTGTCAAGAGGAGAGGTGAGGCTGTGTCCTGATGGGAGAGAAGTCTCACGAGAGGCCCATGGGATTAGGGGAGGTTTGGGTTCCAGTTCATGGATAGGTTGGAATAGGTGGTGTAGGATCAAAGCTGTGAATAATGAGAGGATGTTAGAAGTCTATTTTTATGTCAGCCTGAAGGGTCTGGCCAAGGCCAAGTTTAAAATTCTCTGGTCTGTTAGACTTGATTATATACTTCTGGTTTATTTTCTGTCAGGGAAACCTGTGTATTGAAATGTTCAGGACATTTATAGATTCTCAACATCTTACCGTGAGATTTTGTATTGTATCTGGAACTCTTACATGTATTGACCAGCACCGAAGTTAGCAAAGCAAAAACATATGGAATTCACATTTTCATATGGAATTCATATTTTTTGGGAAAAGACAAAACCGCTGATGGATATTGTTTTAAAATCTGAGAACTTCCAACAATAAAGCCCCCTCTTCTTCCTGGCAAAGCTGTGGAAGTCAGTTGAAGCTGCCAATCTGTGGCCACGTGGCACAATTAGCAGAGCATTGCTTCCTGGCTCTGTCTTCTTGGCAGAAGCAGGGTCCCACGACAGTGTGGGGTCTGCCCTGCTGCACGGCTTCCCCATTGATCTGGTCTTGGCTCTGAGAGCTGGGAGAGCTGGGAAGGGGCAGCATCTTGGCCTTGCAGAGCCTTCGGGTTTGCATTTCCATAGCCAACAGTTCTTGTTCTCGACAAGTTAAACAGTCTTATTGGTGTATGGGTGATTCACTGCAAGGCATTAGCACAAGTTTGTATGGAACAGAAAGTTCACGACATTGATTTGCTGAAATGAGGTAAGAGAAATGCCAGGGCCTCAGATGGGAGAGTCTCTTTAGGGCCAGCAAAAGTGCTGATCCCAGGCTCAAGAAGGGAAGAGTATTGAGCTACAATGAGTGAGCCCTGAGCTTTCACTTTTGTTTTCTTCCAAAGACAATCAATGACCGCTGAATCTGGGCCAGCACACTCCTCACTCGGATCATAGTCATTCATTCTTCAAACACTGACTGAGCACCTACTATGTGGCAGGGACTATTCTAGGTGCTGGGGATTAGCAATGAATAACAAACGCGGTCATTGTTCTTGTGGATCTTTCATTTCTAGTTGTGGGAAGGCAATAAACACTTAAGAAAATGACACTACATGATGATATATACCATACAGGATATCAAATAGGATAATGAGCTAGAAGATAGTGGAGGCCGCCTTCTGAGAGTTGTTCAGTGAAGGGCACAGCAAGGAAGTGGCTTTAAGCTGAGACCTGAATCTGGGGAAGAGGCAGGGAAAGGGCAACTGGAGGCTGAGGGAAAAGCAAGTGCAAAGACTTTGAAGAGGCAACACACCCGTCATGTTTGAGGGGCGAGGGAGGGCCCAGGCAACTAGAGCTTAGTGAGCAAAGGAAAGACTGAAGGGGCTGAGTCGGCAAAGAGGTACAGGTGGGACGTTGTGGGCAAGGGAAGGAATTTAGATTTCATTCTAATTGTCTCTTTCAACTGACAACAA